>JACDJE010000443.1:0-203046 GCA_016647715.1 Pavo muticus
CCAGGATCTTTCCTGCAAGTACAAGAGGTTGTGGAGTCTCCTATGGAGATGTTCAAGACCCGGCCAGATGCCTACCGGTGCGACCTATTGTGGGGTACCTGCTGCAGCAGGGGGGTTGGGCTCAATGATTTCTTGAGGTCTCTTCCAAACCCTGCAATTCTGTGATTCTGTGATGCACACAGTCCTCCCACAATGGAAAAACATAGAACAATTTGCACCTTCCACACTGGTGCATCCATTTTTACCTACATGACTCCCTCCCTCTCTACCTTCCTTCTTTCTTCCTTCCTGCTTGCTTTTCGCTTCTGTCATTACTTTTATCTTCTCATTTATTCCTTCCTTTTTTCTTTCCTTCATATAGACCAGTTTGATTCTCTGAGACCTGAAGTAGTGGAGATCAGTTAATTCCACCTTGGTACAGAGCAGAAATACTGCTATTTGAGTAAAGAGAAGAGCTGGACTCTGTAAAGTCCATGGTGATATAAGATATGAATAAAATTAATTAAGGGAGATCTGCATCTTTCAAGACTACAATTCATGCCCTTACAACTATAGCCTTGGGCTAGGAAAAAAATAGTAGGAAAAAAAATGTAAGTATAATGACTTATGCAATGGTTCTTTCGCTCAAGTCAATGACTTCTCACAGCCCAAGGAAGAATGAAGACTATATTAGAAAAAGAAAGCATTTATTACTTAAGACAGAGGGAAACATGAAATACACATCCTTTAAATAAAACAACCATGAAAACTAAAAAACAAACAAACAACATGATTTCTCAGAAGGATAACAAACTGTACTTTGGATATTATATGGAAGATCACATTTTTTAAAAGGAGGGCTAATTGCTTCACCTTACATTTTTTCATGGGTTACTTCTCCCTGTCTCAAGCAAATAGCTGGAATCCCCCACTGTTAATTCCTATAAGGGTGCATCAGAACTACAGAAATGTAGTTGTGTGGGGTTGGTTTTTTTCTACTTTTGGGTGTTTGGGTTTTTTTTTCCTTTTTTTCTTTTTTTTTAAGCTAAAGAAGTGATAAAAAGTAAACTGAGTACGCAATGCATAAATGAAAGTGAAGAAAGGTCTTTTGTTCTTTTGACTAATCTTTGAATTAGATCTTTTTTTCCAATAAGCGGATGTAGCATCAGTTACAGCTCTATCTGAATATTCTCACGTTTTTGCAAGAGAGCCAAAGAATATACAGTTTATAGAAATCTAGAGAACTGCTTCAGGTGAGATGACAGATATGGCAACAACTTCCTACTCCGAGTTCCCTCCCTGCTTGACAGCCAAAACCAAGTCATGCAGCATGGGAACAAAACAATACAAAGCCAAGCAACAAATGATGTATTCACAGCTGCACTTTGGGCTCAAGGAGATAGCATGTCAAGAAACGCTGCTAGTTAATGCTAAAATAATTCCCACTTCATCAAATGAAAACAGTTTCACCAACCTATATCAAGCACCATCTAACCTTGTCACAGTCAGAATCACAGAATCACAGAATCACTAAGGTTGGAAAGGACCTATAAGATCATCTAGTCCAACCATCCTCCTATCACCAATGGTTCTCGCTAAACTATATCCCTCATCACAACATCCAAACGTTCCTTGAACACCTCCAGGGTCGGTGACTCCACCACCTCCCTGGGCAGCCCATTCCAGTGCCTGACCACTCTTTCAGAGAAGTAGTATTTCCTAATATCCAGCCTGAAGGAACAGGAGGAAGAGGCACAGGTCAAAGAAGTAATATGTCACATTTTTAACCCTTGAAATTTTTTGCATTTATGAACTGATGGTAAATATTTTTTAAAAATAGTTAAAAGAAAACTAATAATTTAAATTCATTTCACCAAGTCTGTTACGTGATTTCTCCACCAAACATGTCATAAGAGGCTGTATCCATATATATATATATATCTGGTCATACCTGACCAGAAAACATAAGTCATTTTTAATTACAAGCTGCTCCTCTGTTGACTGAAAAGTCAATTTAAGCTGTTGTGATAAAATGTTACAGGTGGAATCTATTTTATCTGGATCAATTCATTTATCTGACCTGCCTCTAAGGCTCAAAAACTGTATCTGCTGTTGAAGTTGTATTCATGACAGGGTTGTTCATTTTAGGGCATTATGCTGGATAAAAAGAAACACCACCTGCTAATTTTAATCTCACTGGGTAGCATCTTTGTACCCCACCTGACAGGTATCAAGAATTCTTCAAAGAAGCTGAGGCACAGTGCTATGAAACAGCTGCACAATGAACAATGAATTAGGCTAAAACTTTTTAAGGCTCTCTCATTTCCATGTAAACCTGCTTTTTTTGGATAACTGCTGCATGGTGGTTAAAGTATGCGGTTAAGTAGAAGCACGAGCAGACTGGGTTCCATTGGTTGCTTACCTGCGTCCAATGAGGAATGCGTTTTAGGAACTGGAATCCTTAAATTTAAGAATATGAATGTTTTCTTACAAGAAAATTATGACTTTGTGTCTAAATGAATCATTGTAAAGGACTGGTGATATTTTTCTTTACAGAAAGAATGGCATTGTAAATAGCCGTAAGAGCCTAAAGCCATTGGATTTTAGCTTGTACCCAGGTGTTTTTGATGTATCAAAGGCATCATTTGTTTTGTGGAGTGAATTCCCATTTGCGTATTACAACCTTTTCCTGTAGGTAACATTTATTAAGTTATGGTTGGGAGTAAGCCATTGAACAAGGCTGATTTGTTTAGCAGCAAGATATGGAATTTACTTGCTTTCTTGGAATAATGTCTTCCTACAGGAATGTCATGCTTATGGTGGTAAACAGCAGATGACACCTTCAGAATGTTTCAGGATTTTCTTCTTTGATTTGAGATCAGTTTTGCGGAAAATGGATGTAAGTGTTGCTTAAGCCAGGCTTATGAAATGGGTTAAGGAAGACAATCTCGGCCACAAGACAATCTCCTCTGAGAACAGGGTATAAAAGACCTCCTGTCTCACTGTCATTCTGTGTGCCTGCTGGTTTAATTCCTCTCTGCCTGGTATAAAAGACCACCCACCATGTGGCACATGGCCACCGTTTATATGGGAACTATGATAATACCGATGCATTGTCATTCTGTCACTGGCTTCGCAGCGGGAGTGGAAAACAGTCTTGTTTTCATACAGCCCAATCCAAAACCTACTGGAGATGATAGCAATAGCTTGGTTGACTTCACCATCTTTTGGAGCAAACTGTTAGAAATAATATAGGATGCTAGTGAAGAGCAAGCTTACAGAACCCTTAACTTGCAGCACAGACAGGTTGAAAGTTTTTCCCAAACCAAACAGCAACTTTAATTCAATCTCCATCAGAAAAAAATAGGAAAAATTAAATGCTTGCCAGATGGCAAAAATATGTTAAGCTTCAAAGAAGTAGAAATAATTAAATACAACTATGTAAAGTTTTTTTAGGTTTGAATAGAATGCCAGTTTCAATATTATAAAACATACACATATAATCCCATTAAAGCTTATTTGAGAAAAGGAATGCTTTGAATAATGCAAGCTCTTAGGTCACATTTTTTCACCTGCATATTGTTTTTGTTTTAATCAAGACTGGTATGACTACAAAAGTTGGTATGATTTTGTGTAGCCTTCCATGTACGCTAAAGGTTCTATTTTCTCCTACAGGTTGCATCCACTTGAAACAATCTTTGAAGATAAAGAAATGAGAACTGCAAATTAAATAAATGTACTTAGTGTAAGAGCAAACTCTATATTCAAAAGGAATATTAAAACTTAAGATTTTGGCTTCTTTCACCATAGCTTTGTATCAGATAATGTCACGCTGGACTGTGCTTGCTTTCCTTGCCCATATTTTCCATACATACAATATTTAGAGCAGCAACTGCTGAAATCAAGGCAATGAAAAGAGAAAACCTGAGCCTCTACCTCCCTTTGCTGTTTGATTGGCCCCTCAATGAGCACTGGTAACCCAGATCAAGGAGCTTTCTGAATGCTTCTGTTATGAATATTCTACACAGAATGCTAAATGCTCTCACATACACTAAATACTTACCCACACATACAATCCTCTACCTAAAATCTCTGTATTAAAACCTTGTCAGGCACATGAATGCTCATAGAAAACCCAACCCAGGAGCAAAGAAATGGCTATATGTATTTCTCCACAGTTTATTTTTCCCAGACACAGAGGCTGATCCCTATTCCCAGACGTTCCAGTTCCTGCTCTCAGAGCCAGTATCAGTTCAGGTCCTGCAGGTCTGACAGGAGAAAGTAGCTGCAGTACTTTGAACTATTTCTGTCAAGGTTCCTTCAAGAGCAGGGCCTTCTTAGACTCCCATTTATTTATTTATTTATTTATTTCCAGCAGTAAAAATCACAAGGAATTCCTCTTATTTATCTCCATGGAGTGATGCAGGGAGAACTCAAGCTCAACACCATTGCCCTGCTATATCTGATCAAGATAAGACAGTGCTAGTTCTATTCCAAACAACTTACAAGCCACTTTCTCATTTGCATTGAAAGGCTAACTTTGCCATTATGTTATCTTCAGAACAACAAACGATATCATTTTCCAAACTGCTAGATAGACTGCAGTCTGCCTCTCCCTTTTTGAACCCTTATCCCATAAAAAATAGTAGTGCTCATGTGTATTGCTCTTTGGATTAAAGTGACTGCAGAAGTCCCAAATGCTATCATTTCTTGCTTTAGGAAACAGAATCTGCGCATCGCTCCCACAGTACACAGCAAACAAAGAGCTGCACTGTTTTTTCCAGCAGCACAAAAAGTCAAGCTCCTAAAAGCTCAGTCAAAATTTTGGCTTTACAAAAGGAATTTGCAAATGTGTCTCAAATATTAATATGGGTGGTCTACCTACCACAGGACTTGCGGTGCAAGCTGGTTTGTTTGAGTGAGTGCAACCACCAGTCTTGTCTACATGCTGTTGTTTGGAGGTTGAGTTTGGTGGTCGATGTTTTTGCTGGGTGCTGGGTTTTGTTTTGTTTTGTTTTTTTTTTATGGGAAAAATGAACATTAACCCAGCCTTTCTTTCCTTGTAAAAGCAGATTGATTCATTATATAATGATATAAATAATGCTTTCAAAGTATTTGGGAATTTCTTCCGGTAAAGAAGGTAATAATTGAGTTTATTGTTCTATTTGAATAAACATTCCCTTTGATGATAATCAACACACACATTTACATGGTAAACTCTCCAAGTTCAGTAGGAGAAATTATGCAAAGGAACATGGAAGACAGCATAAGACTGTAAGAACTGGGCATGTTCCTGGGCAACCTGCTTCAGGTGGCCCTGCTTTAAGAGAGGAGATGGTAAGCCAAGGTCATATAAATTCTGTAAGGTCATGGAACAAGTAAGGAGAAACACCTGAGAGCTTCAGCTATACTCACTCTGATTTTCTTGTTATCAAAATAGAAAATCAGTAGAACCCACTTTTCAGGGAAGTTTGTGTGTGTCTGCTCCGTTTCCCATTTAGCTTCACTAGCTGTTTAGAAGAAGAAAAGAACATGACGGGTTTCTGAATTCATACATAAACTATGTAAACTGCTGACCTAACTGTATGAGACAATCCCTCCACATTGGTAAACTAGAAGGGGGAAAAAGCTGTCAAAATTAATACTAGCAGCCAAAAATGGACTGAGATTAGTGACAAAGACTAAATAAAGCTAAGAAGAAGGAAATGCGATGACATTCTGGACTATGGCAGTGTTTTTCCCATAGACTCCACTGGTGGTGGGAAACTCGTGTATTTGCTTATAGATGCATTCTACAGTGATCTAAATAATACCAACAGTAAACACTGAAATCCATTGTTTCCATGAGCACCAAAACACCTAAGAAAAGGCTCCTAAAGTGGGTAGGGTTTTTTTGTTTGGGGGGTTTATTTTCCCATTTACAAATACCATGAGTTATATAGCTTCACTTAAAAAATGTTGTGAAAAATTGTTCTTAAGTGAATGGTTCATTTCAGAGCTGCGCTGTAAACAGAGCCTTGATAGCGTTCCTTGTTTCACACTGAAGGAAGAGACTCTCCGTAGCTGGAGCTCCAACAAATAACAAGACCTATAGTCTTTATGCAGCTGTGTTATGTTGAGGCACCAAGGATTTGTAGGCAGGTACAGATTATATCTTGTTTTATAATGGAAAACAGTCATAAAAATAAACTAGAATCTGAGATGTCTAACTTCAGCTAGGAATTCAGAGGCTCAAAATGAGTCTCTCCCAGTGTGAAGGAGGAGAGTAAAGATGTATAAACATGCTCACGAGCATCTTCCATTGATGGTAAGGAACGCTGGAAATCTTTTCAAATAAAATATAATCTACAACAAGAACAAAAAGGGCCTAAGTAGTTGCCTTTACACAATTCCAAGGTGAGATGTGGGGATCAGAATAGAAAGTTCTGTGAAAATGTCAGCTCAGTACTCAATGGATGTTGAAAGAAGGAAAGGGATAGAGAACAAAGGAAGAAAAAAGAACATCCTTATGTTGACCTATCAGTCTGTGGGGTGTGCAAATCTCAAGTGCTTTCTACGGTTTTAGTGTCTCCTTGTCTGAGAAAGGATGTAAAAGAACAGAAAAATCCTTATAAACATAGCAAGGATAATCAGAGCAAGGCTGGTTTCTGTGTGGACAGATCAAGACAGAAACAAGGTTTCCAGGTTTCAGCCTGGAAACAAGACAGACAAATAGCAGCAAGAGAGCAGCACATCAGCAGTAGGCTGAATATTGGACTGCTGCTCTCTGATAATGAATTTAAGCAAGCAAATAGCAAGTCAAAGGGAAGTGCTTCTCCATGAAGTTTGCAGGTCTGCTGTGGAAGCCCTTGCACAGGATGACAGAAGTCTTCATGCAATAAGAAAGGGGCTGCTTCAATTCACAGAGGAAAAAGCAGAGATGGGCTTACAAAGCCCATAGGAGATACCCCTGGTTTCTGAGTACTCCCTAGGCATCAAATGGTTGAAAGAAACTTCTAAGAAGTATGACCATGGTATGCTCTGCTTGTTAAGCCTTTTCTTTCAGCCACGGTCAGAAACAAAGTATTGGGTTAAATGAAAGTCTAACCTGGTTCAGCTGTTCCTGTGTTATGTTAGATTCCCCCCAGTCCTATAACAACAACCTAAATTGCCTGCAGAAAGAAATAACATTAAAATAATTTGACATAGTATATGTAAGTTATAACTGAAGTTTAGCAGCTGTAAATATGGGGCACCATAAACCATTGTTCTGGGATTTACTGTCAGGTATTCTTCACACAATAATAATCACAGAATTATCTGCAAAAACAAGTTGTGAGGAAAGGGCTGTAATATCCAGACACGGAAACACACTTGGGAAAAGGAGCCACATAGATCATCAGTTTCAGTCCCCTAATATTCTAAGGACTATGTCATCTAACCCCTTTTACAGACTGCTCAGCTTAATTATGGTTAAATTTATTAGCCTCTATTTTTCCTGGACGGCTGTTCCAGAATTTCACTGCTCTCCTGATTAGAAATCTTTTAATTTCCAAGCAAAATTTCATATGACAAGTTTATACCGTTCAGGAGAGTCGTTACAGTTGCTCTCCACAGATACATCATAGAGCAAATGCCAACAAGGGAAAACAGCAATTGGAGTTAAAAACAATCATAGCACCGAGGCGTTCCTGGCCAAGCAGTTTCCTCCAATTTTAGATGCAGATCCCACTGCAACCTTTAATTCTTTGGTAATAAGCTACTACTGAGGGAACTCAATCTGTACAGATCAGCTCTGGTTTATGTCTACAAATGCATATTAACTTCTTTCCAACTAATGAATCACTAGGCCTGTCATAACTCTAATGAACAGATTTCTTTCTGAGGGTGTTGATCATCTAAAAGTGCTCACTTGTTTTTCCTGCCTTGAATTACACTGCAAGTGTAAGCACATCTCTGGAGAGTTTATCTATACGGACTGAACTGGAGACCTTTGGATCTGAAAAGCACAAGCGTTTCCATAACAGCTGTGTTACCTCAAAGGGAAACCCATTCACACGCTGCTGCCTATGTGACCTGTTGGAGAGGTTCAGCTGCAAACTTGTTGGGTTGTGCTGCCCAGGACTTTCCAATGGAGACGAGAAAACAGAATGTAGGCAAGGACTGTGGTCATGGGGTGGGAATGGCAAAGGAAGAGGCGGGGCTGGAGGATGGGAAGGGGCTCATCTCAATCATGGCCGCTTGGCCATAGTCAGGTGCCTTCCATTTGGTGTGTGACTGAAGTGGGCACATGGGAAGATGACCATGCTCTCCACATACAGCACACAGCACAGTAGGGTGAGGGGTCTTGACTGAAACCATTGGTGACTACAGAAATATAAATTCAAGTGCTGCTTGCAGCCCATTTCCTTGGATTTAAAACTCATGTAGTAGGTATGTTTGATGTTCCTCCAAGTGCAGTAAGAAGAGATGGGTGGCTCTGTGCTCCCCCATTCAGGTGGCAGTGCAGAACAGACTATTGTCAGTCACTTTCCAGAGATAATTAGGATTCAGTGAGTTTAATTACAACTCCTAAAGTTTATAAAGCATTTAGCAGGCTATTTACTGTGTGTTATTTAATTAAAACCCTAGATTATGCAGCATTTTGAGAGCAATGGAGAAAAAAAGATTTGATATAGATTTCTTATCATAGAAAGATTTCTTATCATAAGGTTCAACAGTATTTTATTTTCAATTTGATTTCTAGTAATGATTAAAGGCAGCCAATTTTGGAGGTAATAGACATTTCAGTACCACTTTGGCACGCAATTACTGGTCAAGAGAATAGCAACCTACAGACACTAAGAAAATACAGTTGTTATCTATCTTGAGTTGTAATTTAGAGCAATTTATTTTGTTCTCCACCTGTTTCCAAATCTCATTTTCTATTAGTTGTACTTCATTTCTGTCCCAGAGCTCCACTACCCCTCCGAGCTTATGCTTTGCTTTCCTGTCTCGCAGATGATTTCCAGATTTAGTCCTACAGATATCCTACAAGGTCATGAGAGATTCCCTTAAAGACAGGATTTGGGGTTAGGAATGCTCTGAAATAACATCACCTAAGCCATTCTTCTCCTGGTTACCAGTGCATGGAAAGTGTGACAATGAAGAAAGAGGAGGATCAGGGCTGACGATAAAGCCCTTTTGCAGAGGGCATCTTCCCATTTATCAGTGTGTAAAAGCCACCACTTTTCAGCCTTACCCACCAGAGGAGGCTACATGCCTCCTTGTTTCCAGTTCTGGATATAAAAAGAAATGGTACCTACAGCAATGGTAGCTGCAAGAGGCTTTCCACCTCTTTCTAGAGAGAGATTTTCTAGGCTCAGACTCTGATCCTGAGAGAAGCATACTATAGCGGTGTCTTTCATTAGCTAAACGAAGTAAGAATAGGCAAGTGCTACTAATTATATTTCAACACAAAACAGTACCCACTTAAGCACAAGCTAAAGGCCACAACTCCATTGTTAACAGGGGTGTTCTCACGGAAAAGCTTTGAACACACTGGGAACATTAAAGAGAAGATGTCTCGCATGTGCAATTACTCAACACATCTTTAAAACTGCAAACACTTGTTCACATGTGGTGAAAATTAGAGCTGTGAGCACTTGGGAAAAAAAAATCCCACCTGGCAGGCACTTTCTTTTTTGCTTTAGACTTTTATAGGAGCTTTCAGAGCTTGTTGGTCCAGTGAGAGCTGAACCACAGTCAATGGAGGAAACTGTGAGAGAGGCAAAAGAAAATGCAGAGAAATGTGCTGGTTTTGTTCTAAACTCAACTAGTTTTTGACTCTCCCAGTCTGGTTCCCCCTTGTAAAATTAAAAATAAATAAATAATAAAAGGGGAAAAAAAGAAAAAATAATACTATGCATCTCTAGATCTAAATATTGGCGGCTTCTTGGCTTCTTTCTTTATTGGCCTGAAATGGGAAGGAGTTGTCAAGCTTTTTCATCCTATTCTACAGGTGGGTTTGCTCAACAGAATTCAGAAAGTCTGAGCTGCTCTAGGAAATTTGGGGCAGGATCCAATAATCCTCTAAGAATTAATCTCTTCTATGTAAATTAAAGAATAAACATTGGTCATGAACTCCAACAGCCACATAATGTGAACTTCAGACACCTTGGTAAGTTACTGGGCAGCACCTATAGCTCACGTTCAGAATATTATTTCAGAAGCAAAAATACTTGATAAGTTAACCAAGGGACTTGGACAAAAGCACAGCATTGCAGTAGATCCTCCAAGCCATCCTTAAGTAAACCAAGAACCAGAATGATTTGAGCCATCTGCTAGGACACTGTGCCATGTCTAACAGTTACTGGAGTCATTTTTCTGGAGGTCATCACTGAATTCCCCACTACCTGTCTCCTGCGACAACCTCAGAGAATATGTATTTCATTTTTTTGGTATCACGTGTTAATACTCAGTGTTCCTGTTTTCCTAATTCTGGTCTGTACTCTCACTGTCTTCTGCACTGAGGTTAACATAGGGACACCAAACACCATGGAAAAAAGGAAGGGATGTTTCACTGTTCCACTTGCCTTTTCCCCCAGTTAATTCTAGAAACTTGGGTTATAGATTTTCAGTGTCCTAGTTGAATCCTAAAAGAAAAACACATCAAGGACAAGAAATGACCTCTATTCCAACAGAGATCTTCAGTTTTATTTCATGGGCTGTTTGAACTGGTAAATATTTTGGGACCAGAGACGAGGTTATTTAAATAGTCATGAGCATAGAGACTCTAATCTTCCTGTAGCAAAATAAAAGTTCTACATGATGAAATCATACATTTGATCTCTTTCTGTGCATTGTTCAACATCCATTGCCTTCCACAAATAATTTCTAGCATCAACAGTCTGGTGTTTTCTGTAGAAAGGCATCAGTCAGGTATTGAGACACTGAGCTCTCAGTTTTGGCAGATACTTCCATGTTTGAGATGCACAAATTACAGGGTGAACTTTTCCCCCGTATCTCTTCCATATAAATGGACTGACTAATGTATTAGGTGCATCCAGTTTAGCTGGATTTACTACCACAGATGAAATGATAATTTAAGAAACCTCCTAAGCTTTTTAAAAACTTTGCAAGGAAGTAAAAAGCTATATGGAGCTTAGGTCAGATGAAGACAAGCATTTTGAGCCAAAAAGCATGGAAAGTGTTGACAGTTTAAAGAAAGGAGGAAGTTGGAGAACAAACGAGATTTGACTAATACTTTTTTGGTCCATCCAGAGGCTTGTTATGATTACCCCTTAAATTTACCTTAGGGACTCATTACAGCTTAGATAGCAATATCTGTCTACTGTTGTTCTTCCTTTCTCTCTTCTAACGACAAAATGCTGATAGCCAGACATCATTCCAAACACATTTACTTGTAATATAATAAGGTTGGAACAGCATCTGTGGCAGATAGATGTAATTTGATGGGTTATGCTAGCCAGGGAAACTGGAAGTACGGCTCCTGTTTAATATTTCCAGTCTGGAGTGGTAAGGGTAATAACCGTGGTGATAGGAGAGCTCTAACAGCTACCATGAAGCTACACGGCTTCTATGTTGTGACTAATGAGGTGACAAAAAAGTTACGCTCTGTATATTTACATCTCCAGTCTTCCATCATTTAATACACGATCTAGCACACTTACCTCTCTATAAGAGGTAGATATTGAAGCCTGTTTACAAGGCAATGCTACATGAAGGTTTCTCTCAAATGAAAGGGCGCTTGTAGCAGTGAAATGAGGCTAGCCCACGTTCTTGGGAAACAGCAGTTCCAAACCACAAGCTTTCTCATTCGAGATGTAGGTCTAAGCACCGATTCTTTACCATGGAAATTTCAAAAGTGATGACATACGGAAGGAGTCAAGTTACTTCCCCTGAGACTTGTCTGTAATGCCAATTTGCCAAATGATGTGGCAATTACATTGACTTTAGTCGCATACAAAATGTGTTCTTGAATATGGGTATATTGCTAACATCTGTGATTATTAAGAAAAATTTGCATTGCTAAAAACCAAACCCCCGTCAAAAATGAACAATTACCATCTTTAAAAAAGAAATAAGAAAATCAGTGTAAATCAGAAATTTTGCAAACAGAAAAGGTCCCTCTCCATTGGTTCACTCCTTAATTTTACCAGTTTTAAATGTAAACAGATCACAAGACTTGATATTAAGCAATGCCAGCAAAAATTGCCTAACCAGCCACAATATTTTTTTCCATGTGACATTTATTCTGAAGATTGTGGTCCAGAAACTAATATCAGGCCACAGAGAGGTTTTGGAACTACAACTGAGCAAAAACCTGCACCAAAAAAAATTGCTCCTCTCTTCATAAGAACCTTGGAAAATATAATTTTCCAAATCAGAAACAGGGAAATCTTCGTATCATTGCATTCATTTCTCACGTGTTTCATAGAATCACAAAATCATTAAGGTTGGAAAGGCCACTAGGATCACCAAGTCCATCCATCAACCCATGCCTATGACCACTCTAAACCACGTCACTCAGTGCTACATCTCCTCTTCTCGAATACCTCCAGGGATGATGACTCCACCACCTCCCTGGGCAGCCTGTGCCAGTGCCTCACCACTCCTTCTGAGAATAATTTTTTCCAAATATCCAACCTGACCCTCCCCAGCACAATTTAAGGCCATTACCTCTTGTTTCTTCCCCATCTCCCACTCTCTTCCTCTACATCGTCCTCCTTCATGGAGGCTTTTGTAACAGGTCACATTAATTCCTGGTAAAGCACAGTACTGATATGCTCTGTAACTGTGATACCCAAGCTGCTGGTTGCCAACTGGTCTGTTCATTGTTCTTAGCTCAAGCCTAGCACAGCTTACATGAGACCGGCACCCCGATGTCCCTGCAGCGATCAGGATGCAGGCAGTCCCTCCTCTCCCCAGGATGGGAGAAAACAATCATAACAGCAAGCAGCACAGGCAGAGGAAGGCTGGACTCAGCTTGCCACACCATTCTGCATCTCATGAAGGCACTGTACCTCTTGGCATGCTCTTAAATTTCTGCTTCTGGATACCATGTAATCCGGGGCATTCATAAACTTAAATTAGAGGATTATCCATAATTACCTGCCAGAGAACAGAGCACTCCAATTACCTAGTGTTGGTTCAGGACACTTATGCCAGGAAACAAGAGCAGTTTTCCTAACATTGACAGTGATATGCCCAGCAAGGCCAAGGTGTATCTAAAATATTTTAGCGTGTAAGACTATGGAGTACCTTTGAAAAATATATAATCATTTAAAAATGAGTGTATTGTAAAGAGATTTTCAAATTATATTCTTGAAAATCTTTGAATTTCTTCTCTCCACCACTTATTCAAACCCACTGGAACAGCTCAGTGAGTGAGAACTGCTGCCAGCATCCCACCTAAACACCAGCTCACATCTCCAGGCTGGCGCCTTTCGTTCATGCAGTTCATCTTGGGCCAGCAAAAGGACTGTCTGCCTCCCTAAAGCACAGTCCTGGGAAGGTACAGCCCCCAGGCTGAAATGCACACGGTACAGTGAAGCACTCACACATGTTATGGTGACCAAGCGGGATGGAGTCTGGAGCAGAGAATGAGAGGAAGCATCAGGAAAAAGACCCACTGTGCAAATGGCGTTCCCGAAGTCAAAGAGAAATGAATCACTCTCAAACAGTAGAACTCCAAAGGCTGGATGGAACAATTTCTGAATACTAGTCAGACCAAAAACAACACACCGCTGGAATAATGAGAATATAGAAGAAACCAACAAAAGCCAGGAAATTCAAAGCTGAGGCTAAAATTCCACTCCTAATTTTAGGGCTGTTTTCTTTTTTAAAGAATACTGTTCAACTTGGTTGGGGCCGTTTAAGGTTGTTTTCTTAAGGTTTTACAAAACTCACACAAGTTGAAACTTTTTGCTCTTTCTTTTTATTATTATTATCCCGCAAATTAAAAAAAAAAAAAAAAAAAAGGAATCAACTGTTAGGTTTTTATTGAATTTTAGCTGTGTTACTTGTAGAACTCCACTTTTCAACCCCAGACAACGTCTGCCTTATGCTGGCTTGCAAAACCCAGACTCAAAGCTCCCATCCCTGGAGTTTGTAATGAGAGTGACAAAAGTCAGATGACACAAGCTGGATGGGGAGAACCAGATCTGGTGCTGCTGCAGTGGGAGTGGCACACCAGCAGCACAGCACGGGATGGAAATGCCAGAACTGATTGTCAGGAGGGGCAGGAAGAAAAGCAGGTTATAGCAGCAGGCACATAACCTTTCTTTGAAGAAAGATAAGGTCTTTCTTGCTAATAGAGGTGCAGGATTTAGTAGAAATAGTTACTCCCTATGACACCATGAACTTCAGAGGGGTACTTATACATTTGCTGTCTCCTGTGCTAAGGGTGGCAGGGGGGAACAGTTGGACCATTCTCCATTCCTCTTCCTGCTGGAGCAAAGGAATTCTGTGTGTGTTTACTTTATAGTCTCCAGGCTGATTTGTATTTATATAAGGGCAGACACAGGCTTGTTTACTCATGCTGAGCAGCACATCACTTTGCAAACAGTCCCAGTGACTTCAGCAGGGCTGCTGGGGAGCAGCAGGAATTCCACCAGCAGTGTCTGGCTCCAGAGGGATATCTTAGGGATCTCACCAGAAAAGGCAGTTTCTCCTTCTTCTTCCTCCTCCCCAGACATAACCACCACTTAATACGGTCTCACCAGTTACAAACGTCTTGCTGGAGCAAAAGAATGCACGTCTCCCATCCTGGCTGCACCTGACCACCTTTTTCCTCCTTAGGAGAACTCCACTCTGTGCTTACAGTGCCCATCCCGACGGGAAAATCCGGGTCAGTTTGCACTCACATTTCCTCTTTTTTTCCCTCTTTTTTTTTGTGTGTGTGTGCTTTCCTCCCTAGCTGTTTGCTTTCTCCAACCACAGAGGGCACTGTTGGGGAGCTCTCAGCCCCAAACCCAAGGGAAAGACGGGAAAAGTAGAAAGGTTTGTCAGCTAGCTCTGTATTTTCACAGGAGGACAACAAACAACACCAGGAAAGCCAAGACGAAAGCCATTAACACAGCCTAACGCACCAGATGTGGCCATCTCAAACCCTGACACTTTTATTTTTGTTTCCAAAGGAAAAGCTGTTGAAGCATGAATTTTGTAATGAAAACAAATTTTGCATTGCTGCTCCCAACCTGACATTGGTATTGGACTGACATGGCAATGACCTGAAAAAATATAAATTCTTTGACATTTTAGAAAAGCAAGGAGCAGATTTGCAATTAGGTTTCATTTTTAACTATAGAAAGGTTTCAGAGTAAAAGAATATATGATGTGTCCTGAGGCTACTTCCATGTTTTACTATCGAGTTACCCCTCATTTAGCTATTGAAATGTAACAGAAGAACTTTTGCATATGACAACATACCTGTCTTAGTCTACCACTCATTCAGGTGTGTTTATGATGAGTAAACTTGACCAGATGTTAGGCCTCCTTTGTATTTTAAAGTGTTTTATGGCTCACATTAGTCAGCTGGAAAAGGGCAGTTCATTTATATTCCCTTGTACATTTTTTCAGGTTCAAGCTTCCCTGGTGGAACATGGGACTATGTGAAAATATTTAAAAGGAAGAAATGAACAATTCCAAATATAACAATGTGTGGCACTGAACTGAATAAAGCCCTGTAATTTACAGGATGAATTCTATAAATATTGAGTGTTATGAGGCTACAATTCCAACAGTTTATCATAGAACAGAATCACAGAATCATAGAATCATTAAGGTTGGAAAAGACCACTAAGATCACCTAGTCCAACCATCCACCTACCACCAACATTGCCCACTAAACCATGTTCCTTAGTACCAAAATTCCACATTTCTTGAACACCTCCAGGGACAGTGACCCCACCACTTCTCTGGGCAGCCTGTTCCAATGCGTCACCACTCTTTTGGAGAAGAAGTTTTTCCTAATATCCAACTTGACCCTCCCCTGGCGCAACTTAGGCCATTCCCTCTAGTCCTGTTGCTGACCCCCACCTCACCACAACCTCCCTTCAGGCAGTTGTAGTGGGCAATAAAGTCTCCCCTGAGCCTCCTCTTCTCCAGACTAAACAATCCCAGCTCCTGCAGCAGCTCTCCAGAAGACTTGTGCTCCAGACCCTTCACAGCTCTGTTGCCCTTCTCTAGACACCTTCCAGGGCCTCAATGTCTTTCTTGTAGTGAGTGGCCCACAATTGAACACAGTACTCAAGATATGGCCTCACCAGAGCTGAGTACAGGGGAACAATCACCTCCCTGCTCCTGCTGGCTACACTATTTCTGAACAAGCCAGGATGCCATTGGCCTTCCTGGCCACCCGGGAACAGTGCTGGCTCATGTTCAGTCGAGTGTTAACCAACAAATAAGTAAGAGCAAGCTTATCCCACTCCTTTACTCACGAGGGAGATTAGAATTATATTTAAAAGCATATTCTCTTCCTTGTAGAAACAGTCCTGATGATGTACATAAGTGAGAAAAGAGCCACAGACCTTTCATACATGTTAACACACTGATACTGACCTATTTGAAGGCTCTTCTCCCTCAATGTCATTGTTAGAGGATATTAGAATATAAATTAGAATAAAATTTTCAGACTAATTCAGACACTCAGATCCTCAAAAAATAGTTGGCAGCACTGAAGTCTTAGCCTTACCCAGGGCTTGAATGCTTCATCAGGCTGAGTGCTGGCCCTCCAGTACAGCTGAGTCAATGGGGCTCAAAACACACCCAGCTGAAACAGCATGTTGGGAATACAAAGCCTTTGCCTCAGCTCAGCCTTCATATGAGGATCTTGCAGGGCCAGGAGTAGATTTAAACTGTGTGGAGAGGGATGCTCCTGTGTTCATGAGTTAGGAGAGTCCCTTCATCCATCTCTCCTGGCAGTCATGTATGCAGTAAGACGATGCAGAGCTAAGGCAGCCCAAAGGCTTTGGAAAGGCACCGCCAGCAATTAAAGATGTTGTGCTGAAGCCTTGAATCTCACTTCCTTGAGACCTTAAAGCCACTACTTTGTAGTGCCTGTGCTGCAAGCTGCCCAAAGCTGTTCCAATGCTCACAGCTTCACCTCTTCCCATGGCGTTACCAAGGGCTCAGCATCACACTGACCACAGCTATGTGGTGTTTGGTCAGCTCAGAGCATGGGTAAAATGAGTTCATGTCTGCCCACAACATGTCATGTCAGCATGTTCTCAAGTCTGCTGCTCAGTCAAACGAAATGTCCCACTTCCTGTAAGGTTACCACGAGGCTATGGGACACAGCCACCCCTACTAGGCATGGCCATGGCCTCAGCTCCAGGCAACTTCACAGATTTCTGCACTGCAAAGTGGATTTCCATCATGTAGAGCAAGGTACTTTTATGTATAATCTTTCAAGCATATTCCCCAGTACAATGTCTAGGACCCATGGCAGTTCAGACCCTGTTGTACCTTAATGAGAAAATCCAACTGACCAGCGTGATTAGCGTGATTATTTCTCAGCTACTGCTATTGGAATGTCTTTAGTACTTTGGCTGGAAAAGCATTTTTTCAGCCTCTAAATAACTTACATTGCAGATACTTCATCATTGCAGAAAAAGTTGAGGTACAAAGACTCCTGTTGAAGTTAGAAGTAAAAGCAATCTTTTTCAGCTTTACATGTACAAACTAAAGCAGTAAAAAAAGTCATTAAATAAACATAACTGGTAGGATGCAAACCTTTCCTTCAGCTCACATTAGAATATTTTATCTTGCTGGTATTTTTTCTAGCCACTGGCCTCTTGGAAACACAAATTGGGATCCCTCTCACCTCAGTTGGGACCAGAGCACCCCCGGAAAAATAGACATTCACTACAGTATGTTGAAAAGAACTTTATCTAGGTCCTAAGCACAGGGATCAATCAATAAATAAAGAGCTCTGTCATATAAATAAAACATAATGGATTATAATTAATTTACACAGATTAAATAACTATTGAAAGAGGAATTAAATGGAAGGAATACAAATCTGTAACTTAGGCTATAATAACAGGTGTTCCATCTATTAGGGGAAAATCTTATTTAACTTACGTAAGTTGCAGAAACTTAATTATTTGAAAGAAT
This sequence comes from Pavo muticus, assembly GCA_016647715.1. Classification (NCBI taxonomy): domain Eukaryota; kingdom Metazoa; phylum Chordata; class Aves; order Galliformes; family Phasianidae; genus Pavo; species Pavo muticus. Next base: position 18,079 of record JACDJE010000443.1, read on the forward strand.
CTCTGGGTATCCACAACAAATGATGATTTTGTCGATGTAAGACCTGTATGTTCTATTATTCTACTTGCATGATTCTGTAAGCACAAAATCAGCTAAAATTCCATCATCTGTTCCTGTGGTTTTATTTAACACCTTAAAAGTAAAAGGTCACAGGACTGATGTATCCAGAAAGGACAGAATTATCAGGTTCATTCTAGTGTATCTTTCTTATCCTTCCTAAAAATCACCAGTAATGCAATACAGAGAGCTAAACTTTCAGAGAAGGCATCAGACTGCCACAAGCTCTATTTGTGAGGACAAGCGACATTTGGGGATATCTCATCCAGCAAATAACTAAACCATTTGTGATGCAGCAATACAAATATTTCAAGAATGATTTCCACCCTGACATTAGTACACGGGATGATATGGAAAGAGATGAAAGAGGACTTACTTTTAACTTGAAGCATTGCTATAGTTAGCCATTCTGCAGAAACATTTTGACAGTTTAATCACGGAGACTCTTTTTCCTTTAATCCTAAAAATGTTGGCTCCCATATTAGGACGTTATTGCTTTCTCTTTGTCTGCAGCAGAAGAGTTATGCAAATTATAGGGTCTTTAAAAACTTGCTACAACCAAGCATATTACCAGGCAAAAAGGGAAATTAGCATCTTTGGTTGCTCTCATGTAGGCCTGAAGAACTTTTGAACTTGAGGAAAGTGAGAACAAACAATTAAGAAATGATGAGCTGATCTTTGAAAAAACCTCATGTTGCTTTTGTGCGAGAGAATAAAATGCAGTGGTCTCATAATCCCACCCCAAGCTCTGTTGGCTTTTTTTTTTCAGATGGTTCTAAAAGGTCTTTAGATCTTTTCCAGTGCAGAGAAAACCCTTATGGAAGTATTCACCAGTGCGAAGTGTTAGCAAAAGTCCTTTTCCATCTCAGGAGCTCTGAGGCAGGTTGTATAAATAGATATTTCTAATGCTTCAGAAAACTGGTAGCAAAGATCAAGGAGTTAAAGAAAAATAGTGCACAATCTTGTTTGATAGGTAGGGACCATCTGAGGAAGCATATAGAACATATTATGCCATGTCTTACTTCAACAAGGGCAGTGTATCCGGTGCCACCACGATGGTGAGAAATATTGTGGAGTTCTTTAGGGCATTAAAAGAGAAAAATAGCTCTGTATTCCAGCCTGCCTCCTTTGAATCCCAAACTCATAATGTTGGTTAAAAATGAATATCTGCATAGGCGTGTTGCAGCACTCTACTTACTTGTTCCTTCTGTCTGTTCATAGAGGGGGTAAGTCTCTTCAAAGAAAACAGAAAGATAATAAACACCGTCAAACTAGAATTTACTGGTCTTATAGCTTTAATTTTCTACAGTTTGCATGAGGTTTTGAGACCCATGACTGATATTAAATATAATAAAAATGACCTGAGAGAAGGTCTTCCCACCAGTCTGCACAATAGAGTTATAGCACTAAGAATACATTATTATATTCCTCTTAATATTATCGTGTTATTAAATTAAAGAATATGCTTTGAAATGATGCCAGGAAATTGCATTAAACCCCTCAAATGAATTAAATGTGTCAGACAGAGATGCCGTTCTTAAGTAGCTCTGTGTTGCCTCAAGATGAAAGCAGTGAAACCTTGGACCCTTTTGAGACTGCTTGCCTCCAGACTGGATGCTAAGGATTATGGGGAAAAAGTGCTCTGCTTATTCCCACTGGTCTAGGAGTTGTTGGAAAAGGAGAAAAACTTGTGATGTGGTTCAGCACCACTGCTTCTGGGATGACTGCAGGTCGTTTGTAGGTCATGGGCTTGCTGAGGTAGTTTCATGCTCATTAGAAGGCTAACCCAGAGATATTGCTGCTATAGGAATAGAGAGAAACTTATTGGCAGAATTTATTAGAGCCAATCACATAAAAGCGATACCAAGGGAAGCTATTGGATTCAGCAAGTTCAGATGTTAGTAAGATTAATATGCCTAAATAGAAATAGAAAACCTAGGCATGATTGAGTGAATATCCACGTAAGGTGGAAGAAAAGTGATCACAGTGTGGGTGTGAATGAATCAGAAGTTGCACTTTCCATCTACTTATTACTGGTCAGCAAGCTGGGGAAGCTGTTCTGCTCGAAGGCAGGTAAAGGATGCAAGCATGAGGTATTTCACATCACCATCTCTCACAGTGGCTGCTACAACTCATGCACAGCACAGTCCGTACATTATGATGTGTTCTAAGTATTTCTGTTAGCCTTGCATAATAGAGACCTCGTCTATGTGCACAGTCATGTTCCCTGCATGGAGACTTGTGCTTCATTGGTTCAGACCAGGAACTGAATCATGTCATCATGGCTTCCTTTGTATGGAACCCAACATGAGATCAGACCTACAGCAAACTAAATTGATCTATATATTCGTTAATCAATTTGATTAGCAAATTAGATGACCAAGCAGGTTCTTAGGCTGAAATGTGCAGGCCAACATGGAGTAGGTACAAGTTCACTGACATGTCTACAGTGTTCAGTATTTAAACACCATGAAAACTGAAACCATCCCATTTTGTGCTGCTCTTTCCAAGTCTCATCAGACAAACACAAAACAAAGAATTTCTTATTCTTCTGCAGTGCAGCACAGATATTGTGACATCTGTCATAAATGTAAAGTAGCAACATACATAATTCACTCATATTAGATATTCCTAACTTGTACAGGGCTGATACTGTGAGAGCAAGAGTGATAATAATTTGTGATGTAAACTGATGGGAACATTAACATGTGTGGAAAAAAAAAAATCCTCACCACTAACACATTTATGAATGGATGAAAATTGGGGGGGGAGTTGAACTGCTTCTCCTTCTGCCTGAAACATTGGTAACACAGAGCTCCTGACTCAGGGGGAGCTGCCTGGGGACACATCTCATGGGAAGCACAAGGACTGCCATAGCCATAAGAAAGTAGTGAATGTTTCCATGTCTCAGCTCAGCTCTTTTCCCAGTAGTGTCTTCTGGGAAACGTTTACAGAAAGGGAAAATAAATTGATTGTGTACAGATAGGGAAAATAAATTGATTATTTACAGATTAGACACATATGATTTGATCAAACCACAAATTGTTTTGCTCCTTGCAGTCTGGTGCGGTGATTTTCCCCTGTTGGGCTGCATGTTGGTAGCAGAGCAGGCAATAGAAGTGTGATTCCTATTACATACATTTTCCAGACATTCAACAGTGCTAGGTCCTGAATATTTGCTCATACTTTCTAGGAAAACTGAGGACAACATGGGAGGTTGTAAGCAGCTAAAGTTGGCTTCGGTGTTCTACACTGACAGAACTGCAACTAGAAGCTCCTTCCTTGAAGCCTGCAAGAATGAAAGGCACAGCTGACACAGCTTTACGGAAGTTACCTTTGTGCTTAATCTACAGTGTTATTTCTGAAGTTACATTATGGGAAGATCAGCTTTTATAAGCATCTATGAGACTGAATTCTGTAAATCTACTGCACAAGTCAGGAGAAAACTTTAAATAGCTAAAACCGACTTTGGAGTGACAGATTTTGCCACCAGCTTCAACCACCATCAGTGTGCCGCCCATTTGGAATGTAAATAAAACTCATATCCTCTAGAGCCTATTTTACAGCGGATTTTTCATTTGCGTGATCATTAATTTTTAAGTGCTCATTAATGAAACACATCCTTGTTTAAGGCTAATAAACGGGTTAATAGCTGGGATGATGAGAATTCTGAAAGACAAAAAAAATTGAGAGAGAGAGGGAGAAAGGAGAATAGAGAGCCTGACAAGTTAATGATGTATTAAAGTAAATCCTGGGTCAGTTTAGATCCTGTGCAGCTCATTACTGCATAATAAACTTAATTGATAGCTATAAAAAAAAACTGGGGGGAAGCTATAGAACTTTTGGTTAAATTCACTGGGTAGACATTCAGGATATTTCCTTAAGTTTTGCAGTTGTATGTTGCTCGTAAAAAAATTTCCAGTTCTTAAAAGAATTTGGGTGTCCAACTGAAAGCGAAGTGCCAGCTTTTAGACCAGTGCCTGGCTGTGTCACATATACACAACCATCTACTCGTGTTCCACAACCCCAGAAAATGGATGGAAATCAGAAATCCCTCTGTGCCACTAATTATATTTAAATCAATAGTATAATAAGATCTGATACACAAAACACAATTACATGCTGGAAAAATAAATGGTGTTGACTGGGACAGAGAGGAGAGTATGGTATGTCTCTAGCTGAGGTTTTGGCCAAGGGTTATCCAAGTGCTGTGTGACTGCACGTGCAGTCCTGGCTGGGACTTGGACTTGGTCTTCCCATGGGGATCTCCATCAGAGAACGTTTGTTTTCAAGTACATGGATTGCTGAGTAACCACCAAAGAGTCTTTCTGGGAATGAAAGCAGCACAGCTGAGCTCTGCCCCTTGTGCAAGATGGGAGTGCTGCACCAATCCCGATGCCTCTGTTTAATGATGAACTGTGCTTGTACTGAGCTGTGTGAATACAGTGAGTGAGTTCGTGCATGTCTAGCCTGGCAGGAACACAGATACAACGGCACTGGAATCTCTCAACCTTGCATCTATTTTCAGTTTATTCTATCTGTTCCAAAGCTGCAGGACTCAGAGAGGCCCAAAGCTGTCACCAGCACTATGGGTGTGCTGCTGACACTACAATGCTTTTCAAAAATATATTCCCTAAACATTGCTAGTTAAACAACAGAAATCCAGATTTTTTACAGCTGCAGATTGTCCTCATGGGTGTTTGGTCAACATTATTAAAGCCATGCTTTGTTAAATTCCTTTTCTTTCCATGACCACATTAAATTATTTACATATTGACAAACCGAGATGCTTTCCCTTTGTTGCAGATACAAACCTTATCCAGCAACAGACTGTGCAATTAGAAACCAGCTCACCACCATGACCTCGAGTACGCGAGGTGCATACTTGCTCAGCATACTGGTTCTGTTGCACAGACACCCAGGAGGACGGAGAGACAATGGAGGGAGCAGTACTGAGGACCTCTTTTTAGATATATGCTTGTCTTTTAAAATGCAGAGCTTTGCATGAATTCTGGGACTATCTAAAAAAGCTCACTTTGGAAGAAAGGTGTGCTATATTATATGGATAGCAAAGTGAGCTCTGAATAACAAGGATGGGAGGTGATGTTAAGGATGTTTTTCTCAGGGTGTCTGATGTTTCTATGGGAAGGGACTCTGGTACAACAGTCTGTGGAAGGGTAGGATTGCAAGCAACTTCAGCAAGGAATAGCAAAGCAAGAGTTTGTACCATAGCAAAACAGAGAAAAGAGCTTTGGTCAAAAAAGAGGGAGGAAAATCAGTGGTCAGATCCTACACCCACATAATTGCTTAGGAAATGATCGAGGCACTTGTGAAGGTGGGGGCTAGAACTGGCCCACAGCTTCATTCATCTGCTCCATGTCCTCCTGATTATTTTTTCCTCTTTGTACACGTGTGTATTACTGCTAGGTCTGCCAAAAGCGGCTGAAAGGCTCATTCAGCCCTCAGAAGGAAAGCTTGGCTTAGGGCCACATGGCTGGCTCTGTAGGAAAGGAAAAGCATAAGCGCTCCTTGAAGGCTGCAGCAGGCCTGTACATCACTCAAATGAAAGCTTCAGATACAAGTCCCAAAATGCATGGCCTAAACCCAGGCTGGGAACACCCACTCCAAACTTGTTTTAATGCACCCAACTAGAAGGGAAGATTAATAAAATTCTGACTTCACAGCTTGTGAAGAAGTCATATGAGACACAGAGTGGATTATGATTCAAGATGCGATGGGGTATTGGAACCACAGTTCTCCCTCTGCCCCTCTGTGCTCACCTCACTCCATGCAATGCATTCTCCTGGAACAGTGGGAGAGATTGAAGTAGGACATAGGGAGAGTTTAGTTCTACCTCCTACCATGCTGGCACGAACCTTCCAACCAGCAGAAGTGTCCTGCAGTGACGGGATCAGCAACCAGACAGAATGAGATGGAATTTTCTCTGGGAGGATGTTTTTGGGAATTTTCTCAGCCCTGTGTCTAACACCACATCCTCGAGTGGTTATATTGAAATACAGTCCCAAGGAAAACTAAGCATACAAGTTTTTAGTCTTTAAATAAATTGCTTAGATTGATAGAATCCACTCTGAAACAAAAATGAGTCATACTTCAAATCCAGAATGATATTAAACAACATTGTTTAGTAATTAACATATATAATCACAGTGCTTAAAAGTATTAAGTGCAACTTTTTTTTTTCTTTTTACCTTTAGATGAACAGAAGTTTTATAGGAGACACAACACAGCACTTCAGTGTATTCTTATCCCATTTCTGCTCATAAAGCCGTGGCAAAAGCTACTTTTAGCACAAGTATAAAAACAACAGATCATTTTTACGGAGAGAGAGTTTGAAATATGCATCTCAGAATTATATATATACACACAACAGGGGCTGCTTTCCTGCTCAAATCCCAGCTGATCCAAGCACACGATCACACAACGCAGCCTTTGTTACCTTTTCAGCAGGAGCCATTTACATCTCGAGACACCTCACCAGGCTGCCTTCGCTTCATGACTTTTTTTCTGCAGTTTCTTCTAAAGCACGACATAATTGGCAGCTCACGTACCATGTCCCTATCTATACACACATACACTGCGTGTTAATTTGCAGTTGGTATGTTCCGTTGGTATGGATTGATCTGCCACCCTTATAATCCCCCTGCAATAAGGATTTTGAGTTGAACTAAGCAGCAAAATTCAGAATAAAGCTGGAAGTAACAGAGAGATTTGATATTCATTTCAGCAGTGGCTCAGTACTCGCTTCCCTTCTTGTGTAGGTCAGATCAGCTTTGGCTTATTTTTGTGCTAAAATAAACCCCGAAACTACAGCGATTACTTTAATGTATTAATTCCAAATCTGAAATTTGGGAGAAAGAAAATGGGCCAATGAGCAAACAACTTTTTCCTGTTTTTTTTGTTGTTGTTGTTCTTGTACATAAAATGCGTTAACCTAACTGGGCTTGGTTAAATATAACCTACTGCAGTTCCAACAGACTGAATCATCCTGTTGATTTTTAACAATGAGCATTTTGCATGGTTTCTTCCCTCAGAACAGTGGTGCTGGTATTCAAAACTGAAGGTGCAGGAAGTACTAACTGCCACAAGACTCCCAGCAAACTGCTTTACAGTAATAATTCTAGGTTCAAACATTCACTATTGAAAAAATCCAATTACAAGAAAGGTACATTTGAAAAGAGGTGTAAACGCCTAAAAATAAGGATAGGTTTAATTAGCTTCCATTAATTTCTCCTGAATGTGACTAGCATACAATCATTTTAACCTTTTACACTTTTGCCAACAAGGAAAGCTTTTAGTAGAACCCAAGCCCCTCCTTGAGCCAGATTATCTCTACAAAGGATGCTTAGTGAGAGGGGAGTCACACAGCTCCCTCCTCCTGCTCCATCCTTGTTCCTGGGCACGGCTCAGCTACTCTGCTCTGCTCTCTTGGCCATGAAGCCCAACTGCATGGGGAGAACAGCGCTTGGCTTCTCTGCAGCACCCAGTGAGACACTGCTCCTGGTTTCTCCATTCCTGCTTTGGGAACTCCCTGCACAGCTGGCACCTGGGGATGCCTTCCTAGCTCTTCCTCAGCTGCTACGAAGCATAAGTGGTTCACACAGGACTAAAGGGGAGGTTTCATGTAGCGTAATTTATTTGTTGTTGCTACCAAAGTGAGCTAGAGGTTCCTAACTCCTTTATTGCCCTTAAGATGTTAAAGATGACAAAACATTCACACACTACAACAGGAAGGACTATAAAAGAACTTACACAAACATTAGTATCTCTGTAACCAGAATTTACATGTAGGAATCACACTCTTGAAGAAAGCTGATAAAAAGGTCATTTATGAAAAAAAACTCTTTTTTTTCCTTCAAAATGCAGTGTACACTGAAAGTAACCAGAAGATGTGTTACTGCAATACCTTGTGTGCATTCAGTGTTTGTGCTAGTGAAGAACTGGCAGTGTCTTCAGTGTAAGATCACTGTTCGCTATGCAATCAAGCAAATGCAGACTTCCCCTGAACAGAAACTTGTTTTAAACAAGGAAATGGTACATCTACTCAGAATGCAAGCCAAGGTGAAGACTGAAATAAGATAAAATACTTGATTTTATCTGCTGCTTGCAGGTGATAACCAAGATTTTGTTACAATTGCCCTTGCTGTGTAATAAAGTCCATGTCCAATTTGTTAAAAGAAAAAAGAAAAAAATTAGTTGGCCATTTAGTTCGTTGTTGAAAACATGCCTCATTGCTTTCCTTCTGTACTGTAATATACTAAGCACGAAGGAAATGTGAGCAGGACTGCAGACAGCCCGGTACATCAGGGAAATCGTCTGTTACATGGATCAGAGCGTTTACATGTGGAAATGGGAAGCTGCTTACTCATTTCCCTACCCAAAGTCTGTTACTGTGAAAACACAATGTAAAAAAAAAGAGTGCTGACAGTGCTCTGAGACATGCTTTGCAACAACTTCAAGTTTACTATTTGAATAGCGGATCCAAAAAGTGTTCCCAAAAGAGTTGCCTGATCTTGTTGGGAGATCCCCCCAAACTCAGCAACTCTGGTGTTGTGCTGCTGTAGTTTTGTTTGGGTTTTGTTCAAAAAAAAGGAGCTTCTGGCATCAGAAGCTTAATGACCCAATGACTCCACCAGTAATCCCATTGGCCATATGCTGCTGCCCCTCTGTGCCCATGGAAAGGCTCCATTTGCCTTAGCCCTGTGCTGACTGTAGGTCATGTGTCCTGCAGCACTAACCTTCTCCAAGGGGGTACAAAAGGATGCAGAATGTTCTTCTGTGAAATACTCAGCCTGTCATAGCCCTGGAGCATGCAACTCCAGCTTGGATCACAAGATCCACTCTTTATATCCTTTGACTTCAGTGAAATAAGAAGGCTCACTGTATAAAAAGCGTTAAATGTGCTCTTCTTTCCAACTACGCTCACATGAAAGATGAAAAGGAGGACTGCCAGCAATTAGATGATTGCCCATCTTATGAGCCTACAGACTCTTTTTAAACCAAAATTTAGTCATTATCAAGAATCAGCTTTCAGACTTTCAACTGAGAAGTTTATAAAATGCCTATAAAGCCAATCTTTAGTTTGTGCTAAATCTGTGTTAGGCAAATTTAATAAGAAACATTTTGAGCAGTCATGTAGTCCTGGGTCCCAGATGATTTTCTTATGGGACTAATGCATGAAAAAGATTGCCTCTTAAAATCCTTCTCGGGCATGTCATTCTTGCTAGGATTTAGGCCATGTGGATTGTGACTGTTTTCACTGTATTACTGTTCTTATATTACAAAAATGCAGTACTAGACTATAGGTGGATGTGTGTGACACAGAGAAGAGTATCTCCAAGTTGATGAATATTGCATTATCATAAACAACATCAAGAGGGAACTGTAAGGCCAGTAGATGCAGAATGATACTTCATTTTAATGGTGTTTGAGTGTCTACACTGCCGTGCTGGCTTTGAATGCCTGGAGTCAGAACACTTCAGTGAGATCAAACAAGCACACGGTTTGTTGTAGAGAGAAGTCTGAGCATCCAGCTCTGGTCTCACCCTCTCCAAACACTGTTGCTCAAATTCAGGACCACTTCATTCCCTACAGTGTTGGTTTTTTTGCATTTAGCTACCCTTGCTAACCATCAGTGTATTGCAGTGTGTGTACGTTGCAAGTCCATGGTCCAAACAAGCTAACTATGTAGCGCTGTGTTGCTGGGGATGTTGCTGTGATATTTAAAAAATTATTAAAACATCCACTCAATGAAACATAACACGGATAAAAATTATTCTGAAATATGGCAAGACAAGCAGTATCCAAAGGGATAAATAATGGCTGTTTCCTAGAAACTGGATAGCCCTGGCTTCACTGGAATAGCAGTATAAACACTCTAAACTGGAAATTAACGAGAGGTTATGAATCCAGACCAATACATATGACAACAATCAAAAGTAACAAGGCCCACAGGAGCACCGTGAAGGGCAGTGGGCAGAACAAACCTCTGGAAGAGCACTCAGTTGTGATGCCAAAGCCCTGAAAGCCCAATGGATGCAGGCACGGATATGTGGAGAGAAGAAATAGGAAAATCCAGAGCAAATTGTGATACACAGCATGCTGAGAAAGCATTTTCAAATACTTTCCATGCTAGGAGCATTAATTGAAAATATTCTACATACTCATAGAAGTGGAGTGAACAGGTCTGGAAATTTTCCAGAATCCCTAACCAGAGAGTGCCCATAAACGCAGAGGTCTTTGGAGACCCTGGATGTGGCTGCTGTTCTGCTGACTGTGCCCTTCCTGAGTACCTCATTTTAAAAAGTTCAGGCTGTAATTATCCCCCCATCCTCTTTCCTCCAAATCGTGTAAATTCCAGCCGCACGGCTGGGAAGCAATATTATTTAATAATATTTTTATATGGCATTTGACATCTCCCGGGTACTGAGACGACATTGATTCAGGCTGTCAGGAGTGCATTGAAGTAGGTGGGTAATTATTACTCTCACCTCCTTGCAAAACACTGGAGGATTGAACAGACTTCTCCTCGGAGGGTATCCAAGGCTGCGGGAAACCACCTGCACTCATCCACTCAAAGCCCCCAGACAGATGGGAGGCAGCGAGAGGGAACATTTGTGACTGGAATATTGCTCTAGATACACCAGTTTAGGGACAACTCTTCAAACTTGTTTCCTTTTTTTCTCCCGTTTATGACTCACGCAAAGCTAATTGCATGGTGATATTCTGTTTTTATATACTTACAGGGCTGTTTAGCATGTCTTTTTAAGAAAGTCATAACTGTGTGTTGAACCTGGAAAACCCTGCAAGCTATAAAGTTCACAAAAGTGTTCCTTTATGCAAGTGGGGTCTGCCCATAACTTGACAAATGCATTGCCAGATTGAAAAGGAAAAAATCTTCAGTATGGCAAAAACTGATGGTTCATATGATTCGAATTAAATTCAGATAATAACCATACTTGGCTTGGTGGTGTTTGGAAAGGGAGTCTGAAATTCTCCTCGGAGACATTTCTTTGCTTGACTTTAAACAAGAGCCCTGACTGACTGCTCTTTTCAAAGGGAAAGAAAAAGAGCTCAACATATTTAAATTCTTTACTGAAGCCTCTTGCCCCTTTCAAAACCTATTTCCTTTTAAAATTATATTTAGAGATAAAAGAGGGGATGAGAGCAAAGGGGTGTACATCTGCACAAACAGAATAGTCTGTCGATGTACTCTATAAATATATACATTTAAAATAAAGTCATATTACTCCGTGTGTGTCTGTGGACATTTCATTTTGTCTGCGTTTACCCAACCATTTGAGCAGGCATAGTGACAGGCACTGTGTTATTACCATTGGGCTGCTTGTACAAGTAATAAAAATCTTTCAGAAACCATAGAAAAACACCAAAAACCTGATTTAGTTTGGAACTAGATGATCCTTAAGGTCCCTTCCAACCTAAGCCATCCTATGATTGTAAGCAATATCACTTGCTAGTGAATTCACGTGAGCGTATTTTACTGCATTGGTAGCAATACTAAATGCATTCTGTGATCAAGATTGTTACCGGTCTGGCAGCAGAGAAAAGCACAGTGGGAAGGAAAAGCCAAACCAATGTGCTGCTATAAACATGCTCCCACTATTCCAGCACAACTTGGAGCAGCCTCCAGGAAGCTGTAATTTATGTTGGCAGTGACAATTTCAGTAAGATCACAGACATGCTATGTGCTTGATCAGCCCCTTCCATCGCTGATATTCCCTCTTTCCTCAATCTTCCCCACAAGGAGCTGACCTATCCAAGGATTTTTAGGGCAGGAAAACCTCCAGCCACCCTGACATCCCCCAAAGCTGATTTGTGATAGAGGCAAACTGCTAAGCTTTGCTTCCAGCATTAAAATGCACCACTGGCACCAAATCGCTCTCAGAGCACGGTGCCCATTGCAGTGACAAAGGGATTAATAACAGTGAGAAAATAAACCACCAACAATGGAGGACATTGTTTGCCCACAGTCACACTGCTTTCCTGCTTTACATGCATGGAAATGAATGGTTTCCCTTACTACATTTCACCGGACCCTGCCAAAACATTTTACAAGAAAGTAAATGAAAACAAACCATGAATAAGAAAATAATTCCTTTAAGAACAAAGGCAATTGTGTTAGAATTTATGTGTGTGTGTGTGTATGTGTGTGTTTCTCCTACAATGCATCCACTGATAAGTTCCTACTTTGTAAATCAGGCATTTGGAAGGCTTAGTTATGAACACAGAAACACTGCATCAAATTTGTTCTTATTTTGACTCATCTCATTTTTACTGAGTAACCCCTCCTTAGCTCCAAGGGGCACAGATATATTTCAGCAGCTGTCCTTGCTTTCTCTGTACCATAAGTTTAATGGATGAATGTGCACAGGAATCATCAACAAATTAAGCATTGACTTCCAGATCATGGAAAAGTACTTAAGATTGAAGTTCTGCCCTTCTGTCTGGATGCCACACCACTAAGCAATGTGTTTCCTTTCCATAGGACAATTTCTGATGGGTTACTAGCCATTCTGTGGCGTTGCCTATTAGATCACCTGTTCAAAAGAAACCAATTCCATATTGGTCCTGTCAGGGAGCAGGGTCTGTACTCCTTATACAACACATTGGTTTGAGTTTGCTTCTCATATTCTTTCCTAAAATACCATTTCATCAGTGATTCATCTTGGAATATTCAGCATAAGGTTGGAGGAAGGAAGGAAGAAAGGAAACGTGCCATCTTGACAGAGGTAATAAGGGACACATGCAAGCAAAATGTGCTGAAGCTCTGCTGAAACTGAAATTGCTGTTAATGTGGGGCTGGTTCTTCCTGGAGATGCATCTGGAACCAGTGGGACCTGTGTGTGTGTGCTCAAGGGCTGACAGCTCACAGGGGCTGGAAATCACCGAAGGGAGCAATGAGCTTCAAGGCTTTGGGAATTTATAAAGCCCAGAGCCAATTCTGGGGAATTTATAGTGCCCAGGTCCCAGATTTACCTCTTCAGTGGTTACTCTGGCACTGTCCTGTATTCAGATGCACACATTATCAGCTACAACTGATGGTCCTGCCTACTTGTGAATTGGGATGACCACACTGGAAGACAGATGAAAATGAGCAAAGCAGCCCTTAGGGGCAGTGTGGGGAGGCTCTGTGACAGAGCAGAGAATCACAGCTTTCTCCAGCTGGAGCTGAATGAAATGTCTGAGTAAATTGTTTATGTCTGCATTTTGAAGTAAAAACCACCTCACAGGGACCTACAGCCCTGAGAAATAATAAAACCAGCAGCATGCTGAGATATGGTGGAAAGGGAGGAGGAAGTGGCAGAGATCTGTGCAGCAGCCGTGGTCTGAGAAAGCTGGGTTTAGAAAAGAGGAAAGAGAAGCAGATAAGCTGGATAGAAATTGGACTGAGGGAACATGGAGGAAAGGGAGATTATTTGAAAGAAAACCCAATTTGTAAAATAGAAACCTGAAATGTGGCCACAGATGTGATAAAAGGAACCTAAGGTTTTGTAAGATTTAAGGAGGGGCATCAACTGGATAGGGCAGAGTGGATAAAGTGCTCTCATGTTGCCTTGGTGTCAAGAATACACTTATCATTGCCCTCCATTTGTCATGTATAAATCCTTCCACGTGCATTTTCCATGAGCTCCTAAATCGATGGAATACAGCTCTACTTCTCCTAAAAACAAGACCTTTGCCTCAGGTATTACGTATGGGGTCAGATTTAATTACAAGTTCCTTTACATGCCATTTTTTTTCCAGTTATGTCTATTGCTCTGAAGACCCTATGAAGATTCCATGTTGGATATTAAAAAGAATTTCTTCTCTGAAAGAGCAGTGATGCAGTGGCACAGCTGCCCAGGGAGTGGAGGTCGCCATCCCTGGAGGTGTTCAGAGCTGTGGGGATGTGGCACTGAGGGACGTGGGCAGTGGGCATGGTGGGGTGGGCTGGGGATCTTAGAGATCTTTTCCAGCCACAGCGATTCTATGTTTCTCTGAAAAGTGGAGTACTAGCATTTTACTAAAATTACTCATATCCTTAATTTTGCCTTTTGTCTACTGAGTTTTCTCTGCCTATTACTAAAAGTATTGTTTGTGGAATGAAGCTTATATTGATGAGCTTTAATAGGGTAAGTAGCTGCTTAGTTTTATTTCCAGTAGGATTTAAACATGTCGGGCATTGGGCACGTTTGTTTTGCTCAGCAGGAATGATTCAAGCACCTGCTTCAATCCGTTCTGCTGGACTGCTGCTCCTAATTGTAGAAGGACACGGGTGAAAGGGCGCTGCATTGGCTTCTGGTCATTCTTTTGTTGCTCTCCAGAAAACATTATGCTTGGGAAATATCCCAGACCCATTACAATGGCTAGGGCAATGTTATTATTCCAGAAGTAGTGAAAATACAGCAGAATACAGATAATGAAATTCAAAATGAAGAGAAAGCGTCTCAAGTAGTGCTCACACAAAGGGAAAAAATAAAACACAGCAAACCCAAGGAAAAACAAACACGCAAGGACTGCACACATCTGCAGTTTACCATAATCTGCAAATGAGATTCTGCATTTCTCAGCTTCGCTAAGAAAGCTTTGCAAGGTGTTTCAGGTCTCCAGAAAGAAATGTTAATAATATTTGTATTGATGAGAAAACTACAGTATGCTTCCTTGTGAGCAACAAAACCAAAACCAGTCACAAATTTTGCTTGCCTAAGACAAACAAGAATTGTGCCCCATGATAGAGCAGCTGTAGTAGAGGCTGAGACTGCTGAGCAAATAGCTCTCCCTAGGTCTGGTGACACCAAGATATCACTGGCAGATTGTGTGCTAAACAGAGGAAACATAATGAACTTGAACATGTGTAGAGTCCAAGCAAATTATTTCAATTTTCCTTGTAGCCACCTGTACTTTTTTTATTTCAAATGCTGTTACACCTAGTGCCACTTAAATATTAATTTTAAATGAAATACATACTGCTTCCCACTTGGGGTGAGTGAGGACCCTGTGCAGGAGCAGAACTGGCTATAAGTTACCTGCCCTCCTGCTCTGGGGCAGCTGGAAGCCTCTCGACCTCCTTGGAAATATTCAGAGCAGTCTCACAGCCAACTGGAGACCTTCTCCTCACCGCCCAAAGTCCCCCAGAAGAATGCAGTAGCTCTCAAACATACCCTTGGCTCCCTGTCCCCTAACCTAGTGCAGGTTAGAAACATCTCGCAGAGAGGTCTGCATAAGTCAAAGTTGGCTCCTGCGCTGTGTCTCCATGTATTACTTTGGGTTTCAAGAGCAGCTTTGGGAGATTTTAATAAAGCACACAAAAAAGGACCCACTACGCTGTGTAAGTAATTATATGGTTCTGTGTTTGAGCTCTTCAAAACCTTTCTCACTTTATGGTTCATTGTGATGTACTGTGTTTCCACTTGTACCTTGAAGGCATGTAGGATGGGGTTCCCTGGCCTACCCTCCAGCAGCAATGCTGAGCAAAGGTGTTGGGGAGGTCTGGAAAGGCCCCAAAAGAGCCCCTTCTCAGATGAATGAGATGTTCTCTTGCAGCACTTAGCAGCCTCTGCAGCCATCCTAGAACTGATGCTTTGCTGGCGTTAGAAGCAACATAAATCCTAACAGTCTGGAATTCTCATTTTCACTTCGTAACTGATAATATTCAGAATTACAACATACACACAACTTTCCATCTCACTCCTTATCTTTTAAACCTCGTAAGCAGTTTTGGCCAAATCTGGCAAAGGGGTATATGGAGCAAACCAGAGATACATAAAAGCCTCTTACACTGCTGCATGCTGAGCACACCTGTGCTGTTCCTTTAGGGATAGCATGTATAGCAGAGTACATGGGTGGACACACATGTAGCAGAGATTTCTCTCTCCAATAGTGAACATCTCATCACTGAAAGCCTCAGGACGCACATAGAAACCTCTGGTTCCTGTCCATTTCCACCAGGAGCCACTTGGTGGTTTGGTATAGTTTGCTTTGGTTTGGCTTAGTTAGGAGCCTCAGTCATTCACAAAAGACAAGGAGAGTCCATACCCATATGCAGATATAGCCCAGTGATGTTGATCTTTCTGTTAGCCATCCAACAGACTATACCTGCGTCAGGCAAATTTACAGAACATCTCCCAGTTTATTTTGACAGTTTCTGCAGTATGCATGACAAGAGATCAGGCCACAGCAAATGCTAAATGTGAAAGAAAGCACATTTTGTTCATAAGAGATGATGCTTCCACTAGAAAGAATTTTCCTACCCGTATTAACATGGTCCTCACTTCCAAGAATAACATGCCACAGTTCTCCACTGAAAAGTTAATTTTACGGAATTAAAAAGGCAAATATATCACCTTTTATTTTCTCTCCTTCGTATATTTTTACATCTCCCATAAATTCACATAACAATTCTTTGTGTATGAAATTAATTGTAAGGCCATGTTTAACGATTTTTCCAACCATTTGTGAAAGTTATCACTTAAAAGTGTTACAATGGACAGAAGCACACAGAAGCAATGGACAGAACATTACCTGCTTTATTTTGTCCGGTGATGACCTGTCATTTTGGAACATCCAATTTTGGGTTCAACAGTTATTGAAAACTTACACAACTTGTCTAGTAATCCTCTGAGTTATTTGCTCAACAAATGAGACTTATTACACGTTATTTCTGTTATCTCATATTACTGCCTAGAAGCTGAAATAACAAAAAAGTAAATTTTCGGGATATTTGAAAAGATAGAGAAAATATTGAGAAATTGTATATTTTTACAGCAAGGTTCCCTGTACCTTTCAATAAATCCTTATAACAATCAATTTAAAGTATTTTAATTTATATAGGTCCCAATTTGCCATTTTGATAAATGTATTATTACTGCTACAGACTATATCAAAAGAGATTTGGCAGTTCCTTCCTACTTAAAATTAGCGTATTTTCCCTGGAATGGGACTTTTCTTCCTTCCTACGTATAATCACCCATACACATACAGAAGGTTCCCTTGTTTCAACAATGTGCATGACTTCCAGTAGTACTGATGGTGTGTGTGTGTGCATAATGAGGGGGAAAAGGCAGATTATGGCAGGCTTTAAAGGTTTTATTGTCTTTGACATCCACAGCTACTCCTATTGAAGTAGCTAATGGAAGGTATGCAGGAATGTCTGCAGTAGAGCAGACCCTGTAGCTGTTAACCTGAAATTATTCTCATTTATCATTTGAAGAAAGTGAAAAGAGACCTATTTAAATTTCTTGTGGTAGATGTTTTTACTGTGTAAGCAATCTCTGCCTATTTCTTCCCACCGGTGTTCTCACCGAGGAACATTTCGGCACCATCCCAGCCCATGGGTGGGCACTGGAAGATCCATCTGATCTGGTTTGGAGAGGAGCTTGCTAACATCATCCTGAGGCTCCAGCGTCAGAGCTGCTTCCCTTGGGGTTCCCTGCTTCCTCTGAGCCTTATTGCACAGAATTTTGGTATCTGTATCTATCACAGAGAAAAGGAGGAATTGGTGATTCCCATTGCTTCCTTGGGCATAGATGCTTTACGGGGAAATGGGTTCTGCTGAAGAATAGGGGATAAAAGTAGAACTGCAGCAAGAGAGAAGTAACTTCTGGCCAAAGAAAGCAAACATAGATGCAAAAATGGTCTGTCAGGCCAGTAACATGAGAGAGAATGTGCAAAGCTGTCTTTTCATGATCTATTAATGTGATTGGTATGGCATATTTAAGGAGATGAAAGACAGCACAGAAACACAGATATAACAATATTTCACACCTTGCCACAGATCTCTTGAGTGATCATCACCTTGTAAATATTAAAGCCCATGTTCCTTGTCTGGGCCCAGGCTCCTTGTGACACAGACAGGCAAAGGGAATGTGGTATCTATCTCACTCATCCCTCTTCAGAGCTTTAACATGATAAGCACTAGCAGATATCTCAGATGAAAGCATCTGCATGGGAGGCAGAGACCAATACCAGGGGAAGGAGTCCACCAGACCCACCAACTTTTGCACTTCCACCACACTGATGTGAGGAGAGCAAGTGGGGACAGAGTAACAGCACACGAGCACACAAGCTGCTGCCTTCAATTTTTGTCTCAATGCTGCTGTCCATTACCTGCCCCTCACAACATGACCCCACTGATGAAGCTTTTCTCAGATTTGTTAGAAAGGTGAAATCTGAGAACATAGGCTGGGGCTCCATCTCTAAAATAGAAAAAATAATAATGTATATCCTCTGGTACAATTGGAATTGATCTATAAGCCAACCCACCCTCACCAAGAATGAACACAGAACCTGCCATGAGAATTAATATCTTGTATTTGCAGTCAGATGCTATTTTTTTCTGAATAAACCATAAGCAAGTGCTAACTAGCAAGTGCTAACTAGCAATGAACCACAGTGATCTGGCTGAAAGAAGCCAGCAGGAGCCAGTCACACAGCCACAGCACACAGGTCTCACTGTTCCCACTGCGTGTTTGGTTTTGTGCCACTTGTTTTTATGTTTTTTTCCTCCATTCCTTCCATCCAGCAAAAAGATGTATAAAGTCAACATGCCACTTTGCATCCTGAGAGGGTGAATGTGTGAAATTCCCAGGCTCCGTGCAAAGTCGCTGGTGTTGACAACCCTGCCCCTTCTGCACAACTGCAGTTTGAAGCAGCTGCTGGCTGGGACTGGAGTATGCTGATGGAATTGGGTGGTCAGCAGAACGCCTTTCCTTATGCTGCTTTAAATGGTGGCACAGTGTTTTAGCCTCTATGTGAAGTCACAAGATATTGTATTTTTTAATGGTGCAATACTGGTGGTAGGTGGATGGTTGGACTGGATGATCATGGAGGTCTCTGCCAACCTTGGTGATTCCATGATTCTATGACTGTAATTTTCAATGTATCTGTTTCAGAATGCCCCTCTCATTAAAGACTTTTCACCACTGTCTTAAGTGAAAGCTGGAGTTTAACTCAATGGATTAATTTTTAAAAAACAAACTCAAATTTCCTAGAGCCAATAGAATGAATCCTGAAAAATACTTTCCTTTGCTGAAGCGAGAATAGGCAAATCTGTGAAGGTTATGTCCTGCATTGCATTTCGCCTAACAAACTAAAAGATGATCAAGGTGAGATTATAGATAGCTGGCTCGTTTTCTTTAGTTCAGATATATCTCACTTCAAGTTCTAAAGAATGTTAAAAACACATTAAGCAGAAAATTACTAAGGTGGCTAATTAAGTTTTATCGAAGAGCACATCTGCAAGTATACACGCACTGGCAGCTCTTCCATCATAAATTGGTCTTACTACACAAAAGTAGAAACCAGTCCTTGGGGGGGAAATCAGACGGTTACTTAGAGAAGAAAATATTTATACATTATTAAAGGACTGATTTTTCAAATACCTGACATTAATTTAATGAAGATGGAAATCATGCCTATATTCACCCATCTGTTTGATGAAGATTTTGCTAAATATTTCAGGAAGGTGAAATTGGGTTCTTTCAACACCATTAGAGAGCCTTAGTCATAGTGGGTGCCACGGAAAATTATTTTTGTGGATTGCTATCCCCAGTTTTCCCCTTAGATTCAAATAATACAGCATGAAATAAATGGAACTTTCAATTCCACTTGTGAAATGCCTCTATCAAATGGAGATTCATCATTGATCCTTTGAGCTGGAGGCTGGAATCCCTCTCTGCCCCTGCATTTCTGAATGACCTATAACAAACCATTGGAGCTTTCTTACCTATACCAAAAAGCTGGAGTATCTGGACACTGACAGAAGCACTACACTCTGGAAACAGCTGTGCAGTACTCATCATAAAAGGTTTGGAGGCCTTTGGCATCCCACCACCAGCACTGCAATGCAGCCCGGTCGCTCCACTTCCACGTATGCCCTCAGCGTGTGTGTTCCCAGCGGGCAATCCTAAGGGTCATCTGCCTCGCTCCCAACATGGGAACCTTACCTTTCACACAGGGGTGAGGGCCACTCGGATTAGTTGGCACTTTTATATAAGCCACTGCTCCAAACGATATGGCCAGGATTTGCAAACCTTTCAAAGCACATTTAAAAGGGGAATTATCTGCATTTAGCTTGTTGGAAAGTACCAGTCACTGGAATTCCTCCAAGAATTCTTTTTACAAAGTAAAATATTTGGAAAGTACATTTGCAATCAATTTAAGGGAAAGGCACATTTTATATTAAAACCCTCATACTCTGGTTAAAGCACTCGCTCTGACTATTATTTTCTAAAATGGAGTGTTACAAGATCCAAGCACAATATACTGGCTCGCAGAACAGAGTTAATAAACAGGATAAAGTTTCACCAATGCAAGTTGAGATTCTGCTTCTCTTTGATTCTTCCCCTTTTCATCCTGACCCATGCCACTGCAATAGAAAAAGAGCACGCATCACAGCAGTGCTGAAGATGAAAGTTAGGCCACTGTTATGAAAAACAGAAACTGAGACTGAGTTTCTCAAAAGTGGGTCTAGATTCCTTAAAAAGAAAAAAAAAGGGGGAAAAAAAGGGAGATGATCTCCAAAGCTGCTTATTAGAGTGGTCCTGGAGAACTCTGACACACGGCCACTCAGACATTTCTGATATTTTAAGTATTTAATGCCTACCAAAATCTCACAAGTCATTCATATTCCAGGGAAAATCCTCCACCAAGTCACACAGATATGCTGAGGAAGTACCACTCCTTACACTTCTTGGTATGTTTCATTGAATAAGCTCTGGCTAATGGCAACGCCCGACACACGCATCTCAATCAGTGATGCTTCTTGCTCAGGGCTGTCGCTTTCAAATGAGGTCATAACTTTAAGACAGAAGACAGAAACTGTTACTGCTATAGTTATAAATCCAATAAAGTTTTAAATATTTTTAAAAGCAATTAAATGAATCAGATTGTTTATTTTAAACTTTCTTGTTTTACATGTGCTGTATTGGATCTCTCTGAAAAGCAAGAGGAGAAAATAAACCATGCCAGGCTTTGGCAGTGCTAAGCCCAGTGTTTTATGGCTTTTAGAGTAAAATGTGTTCCGTTAAATGTGCTAAGTGAAGGGAAGATATAGCATTGTTATTGTAGAGGGCATTTTGATTATTTTAAATGGCAAAGGCTAGACAGAAATAATAAGACCTCCTTATGTTACATCTCACTTGAATCTCATAGGGTCTTAATACACTTTAAAGACTGTGCTTATGAGGATGACTTCACCCA
The DNA here is from genome assembly GCA_016647715.1 of Pavo muticus. NCBI lineage: Eukaryota > Metazoa > Chordata > Aves > Galliformes > Phasianidae > Pavo > Pavo muticus. The sequence goes on from JACDJE010000443.1 coordinate 39,352, forward strand.
GCACTGATACGTGCTGATCCCACAAGTGCCAACACAGCCACTATGAACTGCAGCCCTGTGTTTGAAAAGCCTGGAATAAGAAATGATGTATCCAACTGAAAAGGTGGTGGGAATTTAGGTAAAGGCACCAGGGGAATCCAGCCAGAACAGAGGGAAAAAAACACATAAGCTCTTTCATAATGTGCTTGTGGGGTCTTTTAATGACCATGAGTAGTTTCATCAGTACAGGAGTTTGTATCTGAGCACAGCCAGAAACACAGCTCCATCCAACTATTGGCCAAGCCATGACACAACAAACATGTCTGCTGACAGTGCAGCAACTGGCAAAACACACTGTGCCTCAACATTCCCAGTCAAAAGCACGCAGAACAGTGTGAATTCATGACATGCAAAAGGAGTGCAAAACACATTGGGTCTGCCTGTTCCCTTCCTGACACATGAATGCATTCTGCCAGCCTTCTCTGAAAAGGAATATGTGCAATCAATGCTGGCTTAGAAGATGTAGATGCTTGTCTTGCCTTTTTCAGTGTATCTTGCTCAGTTCCTTCTAAAAATATCCAACATGAAACCTTTTATCATGAGAACTGCTGCTAAAGGATGTGGTTCCATTTAGAGATAAGGAATAGGAAGAAAATGACTAGATAGTAACTAAAAATTAGGTTAATTCATAATTTTCATAGAGCTAAACAATCTAATTTGACTGCAGGTTCCCTACAAAGATAAATAGAGGATCTGAGGAGAAAGAAATCTTAATAGACAGATTAAGGAGCATACACAGGGAGGAGAGCAGTAATTATTTAGAGGTACGTTGAGCCACGACACCTAGGAGATCTCTGTTAATCTCAAGTCGTAAAATCATGAAGGCTGGAAAAGACCTCTAGATCCCCAAGTGCAACCCCAGCCCATCCCCACCATGCCCACTGACCACGTCCCTCAGTGCCACATCTCCACACTTCTGGAACCCCTCCAGGGACAGGGACTCCACCTCTTCCCTGGGCAGTCAGTTTCAATGCATTACCGCTCTTTCAGAGGAGACATTTTTCCCCATACCCAACCTGTACCACCTCAACACCGAGACCCAGATAAGGACAGCTACAGACGCCCCAGCAAGCAGCAATGAGCAGCTCCCCTTGCCAAAGACAAGCAGAAGTCAGTTTTCAGTGCATGTAATGTGATCCAGAGCCCACCTTGTCTAGGCAAGGATCAAGCTTGAGACACAACCTCAAAGAAACCAGCTGGCCTCCAGCCGGGAGAGATGAAAGTGCCTGCCAGGAGCACAGCAAACCTTGTGCTCTTCAAACCTCCACCATGTTCCCCAGCTCACATTCCTGTAATGAGATTAAACACGGTGATGCATTTCAAACAATTGCAGATTAGACCACGATAAAATGTACATGAACTCTGCACCGTTAGTGTTACCAGGTATAGGGGCAGAGATTGAGAGGACACATGATGAAACCTGATGCTGTGGAGGACCCGAGAGTAAACTGAAAAATCTAGATGCAGTAGATGACGTCAGGAAATTCGTTTAAGTACTTATGATCCCTTAATTGTTACAACAAATGGATTTACACTGAAGATCAGCCAGAATTATTTGGCCCCTAAAAACAGAGACAGGTAAGTGGCTTCGTGGCTAGAGGAAGCGGAGAAATGAATATCTGAGCTCAAGCTTGGTCTTTCACACTTTAGGTCTGTGTGGTGTTGTCTCTCATTAATAAAGTTTCTTGCACCCCAACAACGATATGTGAAATTCCAGAAGCTGCTGTAGCCAGGCAAAGCAGAAAATGAAAATGGCATATTAAATATGTTCTAGATATGCATATATTCTCACTTGTCTGCCTCTGAAACTACATGTCGATATGCAAGATTTCCACTGATGAAGAAATTGGTGAGGAATTCTTCTTTCTGGCATTAACAACATTTGTCTGGGAGAACATACAGAAAAGTACACTTTGCCTTCAAAATGGTACGGCCTTCAAGATATCAAAGAATCACATCCCCTAGAATACTAATGAGACCTGAAGACACACAAGCTGCAGGACACACTTAGCATGCACAGGAGGGCAAGAAGCTTGTGATAAAACTGAGGACATCCCCCAGACTGCCCAGGTCCTGGCAGACAGGCTGACGTCCACATTCACAGCCAGCACTGAACCCAAGCTAAGTCTGAGCTGGTTCATGGCTCACTGTAATGCCTCACGCAGCCATATAAATGGCCAGACTGGGACAGAATCTTGGATTCAGTTTAAAAAGTCAGTGCTGCTCCAAGAAAAGCAACTGATGCTCTGCCAACAATGTCTTAAATTGAACTAACAATTACTAAAAATTGTTTTATTCCTCTTAACCAAAGAGCTGCTGCATTAATGGAGCTTCAGACATGCTAACAGCACAGCAGGTAAGAGCAACAGCTATGAAATAGCTAAACCATCAGCTAAAAAAATGGTGGGGTTTTCCTTTCTATAAAAGCAGAGCATTCACTAGGGTCTTGATGTTTTAAGGAAAGTTTTGAATATACTTTGTCTTCCTTTTACAAATGCCCCAGTCATCAGAATTGTATGACAGTTTACTTTATACTTTTTTTTCTTTTTTTTGTCAAACTGTCAAAACAATTACCTCATTGGAAGCCATGTCTTGGTATGCAGACATCAGAATGAAGAGTGATTCTGCTCCGTGGACAACAAAGCAGCTGTTCAGGCTGCCCCAGAGAGCAGCATGCTCCAAGATGAAATGGGAGATAAGTCACTGCACTCACTTCTTCCTGCTACAGCACAGGTTGTAGCTTGTGAAGGGATGAACCCGTGTCTTTGAGCTAGACACAACAGAAGGAAGGCAGTAACTTCTGGAAATAGCAGTGAACTGGGAAAAGTACACTTTGCAAAGTTTTGCTTTCCTCCCAGTGGTGCCCTTGAAGCAGAGAAAAGTGAATTTTAACACCTGTGACAGAGAACATGACTTTATAAGGGGCACAGGCTGGAAGATGGCAAACACTGGAGTCATGTCCTGATTTAACTGCTAGGTCTCTGACAGCTGCTCAAGGCTTCTCCTAAACTCTGTTCTGATCTCTACTCAAACAGACAGGTATAAAATTGCATGCAGTTCAAGTAAATCTGTTACACAGTGCTCTGAAATGGAGAAGTGCTGATCTCTCCTTGAGTGTGATCTCTAATAGCACAACTGCAGCAGTGTCTGTGCAAGAGCTTCCTCCCCATCCCACACCCCCACTGGCTTTGATCTGTGCCATCTCCTCTCATACTGCTGGGGAAGACATAGTAGAAGGAAGGTGAAGCTCTGCTGGTGCCTTTACTTGTAGTTGGTTTCCTGGCCACATCTGTTTGAATGCTTTCCTTTCTGGGAAACTGTTCAAAAAAAGATACAGCCATTTATCTATCATCCTGGTGTACAAGAGCATACGAGCCCATGTTGAGACACGAGCTACATGTCCACTTAAAGTCTTCACATGAGCTGGAACTGCAGTTGGATATCACCAAATACTTCTACTGAAAACATCCTTTTAAAGTCTTCCTTAAGTATTCACCTCAAGGGAAGTGGCTTTTCAATTTACAGGTCACATCCTGACTCAGAACCATTTGCCTCTTGGCACAAGTGTCATCATGAATATGCTTTAAGGAAATGCAGCCATAGAGACCAAAACTTGAATGGTGTGACTCAGCAACATCAAAGTGGTGCAATGAAAGAAGAGTTTGCAAACTATTAGTAATGGACTGGAAATTATTTGGAAGCAATATTTGATGAAGCAGAATATTTTTAGATGCATTTTAAGTAATTGCATCGTAGGTAGCTCAAGGCTGCCCACAAAGGTCAACAAAAACTTTTCCACTGACCTCTCAGAAGTAGGATCAGGTGGCAGAAATTCCAGCAGTCCCAAAGAGGTGCATACTCAAAACAAATCTTGTTCACACATTTTTGAACTTCCCAATCACAGCTGTTCGTAGGCCACGTTCAGTACAAACGTGCCATCTTCAGAGTGCCAGGCATTAAGGAAGTGAGCTGAGCTCTCACAGGATCTACTGATGTTCATTCTTGGCACTACAGCTTGAAAATGTTTGTTTTATTCATTTAAATACATGCAGAGATAGACTTTATCATAGCAAATATCTGCTTTTTCACAAACAAATGCAGCTGAATTAGACTACATGAACTACACTAAACTAATTTACACTACAGAAAGAGGTGATGTAGCAAAAAGGTGAGCAGTCATTTTCTCCAGTGGTTAAAGAGCTTCAATTCTTTCTGTCCTTATAAATCCACCTTTCCATTTGTTTTAGCAAGTTTCCAGAAAATTGACACTAGTGTTCCTTGTTTCAAATTGGCCTGTTCGTATTCTTTTTACAAAATGAAACAAATGAGGTCTTTGCCTTAGAAAACAGGATTACTTTCACTGTTTACCAATAAGCTTTATTACCAAAGTGCCTTTAGAAAAGAGAAATGTCAGACAGTCTTACTTGTCTCTTTTAATGTTTATCTTGGATTTGTCATGCCATAAATCCAAGTATTCTGGGATGTTGGAGAAAAGTACCCATTTAAATCAACAGCATCAAAAACACCTGTAAATGTGAGTCAAGCTCACCCCTGAAAAGCACATGGTCATCATTCTTCAGTCTCCCTTGAGACGCTAAGAAAACGCAGCAGAAATTTCAGCTCAGGAAAAGCCCAAGATTGTGTCTATTCTTTGTCCGTAGAACCCCAAAACTCCATGTGCTTCAATACAGATCAGCATATTCAAGTATCACGCAGCAATAGCCTGGGCCTCAAAGCAGTGCATGTGCATCAAAACCACATTTTACCAAGCTTAGATGTTATGCAGTTCTGAGGGTTTTAAGTGGGTGTAGGTATGTATAATAGCTAGGGAATAAAAACCCATTCTTATGGGAGTTGTCAAGATACTATTAAAAGACAAATAAAGATGGGAGAGAAATGTATCTGATCAAGAGTCTTATTCAGAAATGAAAAGCTAGATTTCTTCCTTGTCCTTTCCAAGTGATCTGAAGACAAATAGTAAATCTGTTTGGAATTACTGGAAATAAAATAGAAAACTTCTTTGCAAGCATAAGTTATTATGAATTGCATAAAATTAAACTTTATCTGCAAAAAGCTGTACTTCCACAGTTTTTGCAGTACTAGTTCCAAACGCAAAGCATGTGTTTGTAAATATGGGATTTCGGTTGCATGTGTTGCTACAAAGTAAAGCAGCCTGGAAAGATGACACTGGAACAAATGTTAGTCCTGCTAGGATACACAATGACCATAATGTCCCATGACAGGGAAAAAAGCAAAAGGAATACATAACTTTTAACTTAGTGTTCAGGACTGTGCAATTAGAAACATCCCTTAAATCATGCAGAAGCAATTATTCTGAATGTTTTGAAACATCAGTTTTTCTACCCAGAAATGTAAATACTGTCCTCTAATTAAATATATATATATATGTCAAATCTCTCTTAGTTAAATGCATCATCTGTCAATGTAGACACTGGCTGGATTCAGAATCCAGGAAAGACTCTCAAGAACCTAGGAGCATTTGGTAAAAAAAAAAATCAGCCCTTCTAGTTCCAGCTCTTCTTTATATCTTCTTTATTATCTAATTTCCCTGCACATATCAAATAGCAAATGACTATAGATTAGGGCAATTGCTGTTTTATATCAAATTGCTGTTTTATATTTGCTTTTCAGAGGAGCAAAACTGCTATAAAATATTTCCTAATGATGGGTTAAAACCTCCCTAAAGCAATACAGTCTCATGTCATCATTGTGTCTAAGACCCCTAGATCATCACCTAGGTGGTCAGTATATAGATGGAAAGTCATGGCATGGAATTGGGTTAGGGATTCAGTAGGAAGCACTCTGAACTGAAGAAGCATTGATCTGGTACCCTAGAAATGCTTATTGTCAAAAGGAAGTGTGCTGCTGGAAAGCCTGAATGCTGGCTGGGTTAGAAAACCTCATGACCACTTGGGGTGATTAATGGAAACTGAATGGAAAAATTAAAGATCTTATTCCACTTTTCACAAGAGCAGGGCTGTTAAGCTGAGTTTTGTGGCCAAATTCCAGGTAGCTACATTCAGCCTACCTAAATACTCTAAAAGCTATATTTGAATATACCGTATTATTCTTAACTTCCTACCTTCCTCTGGTATGTAGCATTTCTACATGCAGCCGAACAACAGCTTCATTGTACCTTTGAGCAGCACTGTGACTGCATGAGCTGAAGAGTTTTTGTCCTATTTAAGGTGCTCTGAGATTCTTGAAGGTGAAAGACTGCATACATATAAGGTGTTTTATTCTTAATTTTAAAACTTAGCTAAAATTAAACATGTGGTATTATTTGCACATAGTTCTCTCTGCCCCCTTCCTGCACATAACAGAGAAAAAATGTATTTCACCTACTTCTATGATTTTCACCTTTAATTAAAGAATAGAGAGGGTTTAGAGAAAATCGTTTGATGAATTAAACTATTGTCAAGGTAGTAGCAATATCTTATCTATGAATGTATTCCTGAATTCAATCTATTTTAGATTTTATATTTATAAGATGGAGTAATATTCTTGGACAGAAGTTGTTAGTCTCTTATTCAGTGACACTGCAGCTAAAGGTAGGCTTTCCTTTGTTTAACACTCACAGAACACAGACAACAGTGCCTTCACAGAATCACAGAACATCCCAAATTGGAAGGGACCCACAAAGATCACCGAGTCCAACTCCTGGCTTCATGTAGGATCACCCAAATCCAAACCCAGTATCTGAGGAAGTTTTCCAAATGCTCCTTGAGCTCTGGCAGCTCAGGGTTCTGCCCGCTGCCCTGGGCAGCCTGTTCCATGCCCACTGCCCTCTGGTGAAACTTCTTCTAACACCAGCCAGACCCTCCCCTGACACAACTCCGTGCCATTCCCTTGGCAAGTCAGTTCCCTGTCAGATTTACTGGACTAGGTCTGCATCTAGGGAAGCCCTGCAGTGTTATAGCCATCTCGTCTAACTGCACCCGAGAACAGGTCTTTTGAAGAATGGAGAGAACTGTAATTCCTAAAGCAAGGTGTCACACTTACTGGGGGTGCTCAGGGCTGAAAGTAGATGTTTATGCCTTAGTGGTGGTTTGAGAATAAGTTCATCTGCTTTGCCAACATTCAGAGGGATCTATCCAAGTCCATTTATTTGTATTGAACTTCTGCACAAATTTCACTGAATCCATGCAACAAGTGAGAGTTGAAGATATACTGCCCCTTGTAGTAGAAATTCACATAAATACATCTGCAATGATTTAAACAATTTGTATTATACAGCAGTCCTAAAGTGTTCTCACTGTCCAAAACAGCAAAACGTTTGGGGGTTTTTTTGGAGAACTATTTTTCCTTGTTCACACACTGACCATACAGTACAGAACCAGTCATAAGATTCTTACATTCTGGGCTCCTTCTCACTACTTCATTGAATTATCAGATAAAAATGTAAGAACGTTTTTTCCTATATTCTGTTGTTTACGTCGGCTGTATGAACGAAGAGTAATTGCTCTAGGCTTCTCTGCAAAGAGGGAGGGGGAAGAAGGCGAGCTGGCACAGGTAAGGGAAAATAAATATCTACTAGACCTGTACACTAAATAAGCCAGGAAAAATAAATATGGAGAAAGCCACATTTCTTTGGCAGGTCTTCTGTAGGTTAAATGAAGTAAAATATTGAGGCACCCAGTCTGCCTTAACACTCTTATTTTAGGCATCTACTTTAAAAACACCAGTGTTTTCAAAGCAAGTCTGATTCACATGAATACTTTATTTGCCTTGTTGTATATAACATTTCAAAAAAATGTTGGTAAACCAAAGTGTGTTTTTAGTTTATTTCCCATTACTAGATAATTCAAGACTTTGACCCGTTGGTTTCACTGACGAGATACACCTGTTTATTTACTTTTAATTGGGAGGTCACAGCAAAACCTGTAAAACCTAGAGATGGAACTAGGCATAATATTTAACCTGGTTCCCACATCCCCTATCGTCACATTTATTTCCATGCAGGACCTGGTGATTCAGAAGGTTGTTGGTTTCAAAGTACTTCAATAATTTTTGCCTTAAGACTTCCCTACAGCTTCCTGTGTTTAGAAACCAAAGGCAAAAATTAAAATGTCTTTGACCCATTATGACTAAAACTGTTGCTTTTTTGTTTTTGTTTTTAATTACAATTGTTCTCAAGCTTTGAGATATTATATGTTAGGGAGACCTTAGGATTCAAAAACAAGTGAATCATCGGTGATGTACTTTCACCAACACTTGCTCTGGTTTGTTACTTTAGATTTTGAGCAGTGAATGAGAGTTTGTCTCTTAGGATAAAAATACTCATTAAACTGGGAAAAGCCCTTCAGAATCTTCTGGCTCCACAGTATTTATAACTGCTTTCTATTACCCATGCCATTCTTATTTCCATCTCCATACTGTTAATTCCTTTCATCAGAGACACTGGAATGCCTTTGTAATTCTACAGCTCTGAGCTTGGATGGTTTGAGATCCTTCTGAAATTTTTAATGACACCATACTTCAGAAAATTAGCAGATTTGGCCCAAAGCTAGACCAGACTAATTCTCTTTTTGTGTTTTCTAAAAAAGATAGGAGTTTAACACAGCTACTGCCACTGCTGTTTATTGGTTTTGGCAAAACATTCAGTTGAATCCCATTATTCCTCCTTTGGAAAGGACCATACTGCTGACATTCTGCTTCCTTGGAGGAGAGCAGAAGAAAGGGAATCAAATAAGAGTGATTAGAGAATAAAAAGAAAGTATGTTTGGAATGAGTCTGCTCTTGCTCGTGTTGGGCCTGCGTCTATCTCCTCATTCTTATGCTATTTGTAAAGTACCTTATCTCTCTAGGGCGTTGGGTTTTGTTACCTGACATAATGACATCACTGAGACCAAGAATCATTTCTCCACTGATGTGTTCTTCCTGAGTGAACAGAGCTACTGTGAATAGGCTGTGAAAAGCAATCTGAAATGAAGACCACATGAGAGTGCTGACCATAATCAAGAAGATGGGGATGCCAGATAAGTTTTACCTGGCAGCTGTGCTCCTTTTGAAGTGCAGTACACATCAAGTGAGCAGAAAGAGGTAGGACATAGGCTAAGGAGACCTAATGTCAACCCCATTGGGATTTCTACAGCCTGACCTTCTAATACAATACATTATTAAATGAAATTAAACACATAACCTTCTTTCCAGAAGGAAGATGGTCTTGCACTGAAATTTAAGATATGCTTAAACATTTTGTAACTATGACATTTCCAATTTGTATACAACTCCAAAATAGTATTTGCTCTCCTGGTCACATCTCTTTCTGTGCACAAAATACTAAAACATACCAAGAATTTTAAGAGACTCTATTTTAGAAGAGTCTAATTGTTTTGGTAAAAAATATTTGTTCTTGCCAAGTACGTTGCATGTCAAAGTAACCCATGGCAATTGAAACAGTGGATGTCCAACGCCATAACCACTATTTTTTCCAATCAAATGCTGGAATGTTAATTTGGATACTGTACATGACCTTGTTGGTTCCTTATGCCAACTTTAATGTTGCCAATCAAAGCAGCTATGGACCCAATGAGTGTTTCCTACAACTATCAGTCCAGCACGCAGTATATCAATCGTTTGTTTCAGCTGCAAAGTAATGCTTTCATTTACTTTAATCATTTCATTGTGTTCACATTCACTGTATTTCTTCTTCTTTTTTTCTTTCTTTCTTTGTCTTTTTTTTTCTCCATAGAAGTTTCTGATAACTGTTTCTCATGAAATTCCTACCAGCAACTCCTGGAAAATGGGAGGATACAATCACTCTACAATTTAGTAATACAGTTAATCTTTTTTTTTATCCATCTGTGAGGTGTGGAATGGCCCTTGAAATAATGGTAACCCCCAAATCAGGCAGGTTCAAAAACAACCCACAAAATTTCTACGCAGTGAAATCTTTTAAAGACTTTTTTTTTTTCATATTTTAATTAAACACATGCAGTCCAACCCCAAGAATGAAAAAGGTTCTATTTGTCACAGGAAATTTTAAAAAGCCAACAAAAGGATTTCCAGTGGCAGGCAGCCAGCAAGGAAACCTGATCTCGGTCAGTTTTATTAAAGTAACTTTACACTTTTGACATTTGCCTTTTCTCAATAAAACTTCTTGAGCACTTGCAAGGATAAGGAAGTTAATATCCACAAGCACAAGGGCAGATGGGCAAAAGACTTGCTCGTTAGCCTAATATCAGCCTTGCGTCAAAATAGAGAGAACTTGCATTAGCTGCATCGGGCAAGCAATAAATTACAAGACACTTGAAGTTCATAGGCAAAGTCTGGATTTGAAGTCCTAACGTCTGTGGCACAGCCCAGCAAATCAGGTCTCCTTTTACAATATGGAAACCTGACCTGCCACATAATATTATGATAGCTCTAATGGCTAAGCCTGGTCAGAGATTACCTCCCAGAGTTTTATAAATTATTTAGATGTACTAAAACTGACAGGCGGGGCATAAAAATTCTTTCACAAAAGCTTTCTCTCCAGCAGAAACTATGCGAATAATGACTGCAATCCAAAATTTCTCAAGTCTTTTCTGAGTTTCCTAGAAATCACATGCATGTTGTTGCATGCTGTGCTTTTCCATTTCTGAAAACATATGCCGTGCAGTGGAACTAATTCTGGAATCCTGTCGAGCTCGTGCGTAATTCTGTCCAGCTTAGCAGCAGAGCACTTTGTTTGCAGCATATAAAAGAGAGAATCAGTGGAACCTCATTAAACAAAGTATTTCAGATGGTCAGAATATGATTTTGTGAAACATTTAGAGTCATGTTCGTAAAAAACTGCACTTTAATAGGCAATTAAAAAGCGTTAAGCAGCTTTTAATTTAAAGCTGACTCCTGCTGTTTCAGATAGCAGACAAGTGCTAAAACATAAAAATGTAAAATTGTTTCAGTTACTGCTCAGAACCTCTGAGGAATCTCACTGAACTTTTGTTTTTCTGCCCTATGTAGCCACTGGTTACAGCATTACTCTCATGAAAATTGCTTTTATTCATAAAGTATTTCTAATGAAAGGATTAGAACTGAGACTCTTTGATGCCCTACTTATTAAGCACTGCTGTCCCAGTAGCTGTAGTAATAACCTCCCCAGCAGCGCATGGGAGTGCTGTGGTAAACTTCATTACGCTTTCTGGAAATGAAATGCAAAGCCATGAAAATAAAGTATAAAGGAGGGTTCCTTATTTGTTTGACTTTTCCAATAGCTCTTTGAAGCCCTCACATTACCAAGAGCTTGTGATTGAAAAGATTATAATAAGAAATAAGAAAAAAAAACCTCAGGAGCAGAGAATACTTAGGGAAAGATAGAGCACAGTAGTCGGTCTTGTGATGGCCAACTAAAAGAAGGTTTTCTCAGATAAATTACTCCACTCGTTACTTGTGGATGCCCACTGACATTTTCTGCTTTTGCACATGGGCCTTCAAACAACCAAACACACTCGCTTGGAGTTAACTGCAGTCCTGCTTTCCCTCCATCAGTTCCACTTAACTCTCTTTGTTAGGATCAACGTAATTCCAAAAAGGTCAGCCTTGGTAGCCCTCATCCATTTTGCATCCAGCCCTCTTCATAAAGTTAAAAGTGTTTTCCTATCCAGCAGGGCTCATCTCACCAGCAGGTCTGCTTCCCCACCACTGCCCTCTGAGCAATTCGCTTTAACTGCGCTTTCTCGCTTCTTACACCCTGTAACTGGTTCTTTTCCCAGACTCTAAACACTGTTCTCCTGGCTCCATTCATCCCTTGGCAAGAAGGAAGGTAGGAGCAAACAGCTTGGACAACAGGGCTGCGCGACACGTCAGTGTGCTTGAGATCGTTTCTGCATTTTGCACCTAAAGGAGAACACACTGCTAACGACTTTCTCAGCAGGCATCAGGAGCAGAGCGGGGAAGGAAACAGCAGCAGGCACACATCTGGGACTGAAGAGCAATGATGGCTTCTATCTGAAGAATGTCGAGAAAATCTAAAAAGTTATTGTAAAGCTTCTGAAGGATTAATAGAACGATGTACGTAAATGTCCTCCCAGAAATATCAGAATCCAGGGTGGGGTTTTACAAAGTTGGAGAGGTATGAGAACTGAGGCTGATGGCTGACTACAATGATTTTTTTCCTATACTTCATAGAATCATAGGATCACAGAATGGCCTGAGTTAAAAAGGACCTCAAAGACCATCTAGTTTCAAGCCCCCTGCCTTGGGCAGGGTCAGCATCCACTAGACAGGGAGCATATTTGCCCCTTGTTTTCACACTGGGAATTGTATATTTGTAACTCAGGTAAGAACTGAGTGCAGTGTTAACAATGTTAGGTAAATAATGTTGCTATTAGATTTTTAGAACCTGTTCTTTCCTTTCTTTCTTTTTTTTTTTTAATGTGTTATGTAATCACTCCTCTAATGAACCAATAAAGGTGAAACAAGTTGCTAACCACCGTTACTTTTTCCATGTCTGGATTTGTAAATTTCCACAATAAAAGAGTGAAAAACTGAGGACCATGTATTTATACAAACCTCAAAAATGCAGATGCAGGAAAAAAACATGCTTTGTTGTTTGCTAAATCCTGATTGCTACACACAGTCAAAAAGTAAGATCTCTTTTGAATCTGATGGTAGCACTCAGAAAAATTCATTACACAAAATGACATCAGCATTAGTTTCTCTCCAAACTCCAACAACGATCATCTCAACATTTTCTGAATGCTGTTAGGTTTATTTTCCCCAGTGCTGCTTGGCATCTTAGTTCAGAAACTGATCGGCTGGCTGAGTTCAAGCAGGACAGATTTCCTGCTTGCGGGAGCTATTCAGGGTGGGTCTTGAATTAAGGCATAGAGCTCCATCAGTGTTAAAATTAGAAAGTATGACAGCTTCAGAGACAGTTATATATCACAAAGGCAGCACGGCTCTGCATTAGACAGCCTTTGAACTCCAAGGGGAAAAAAAACTACATGGAATGAGAGCAGATGGAAATTTGTCAAAAGCTTATAAATCACCACTCCTAGTTTCTGAAGCTTCAGGATAGAAAAACCTGTCCATACCCAGACTGGACTCCATACCAACTCTAGACTAGACTTCCCTTGCTTCTGTTGTTTCCATCCCTATGCTGGTTGATATGCTGTCTGGGAGGGGCCAAATGAAGGAATTTCCATGGCAAGGTTTCCAAAATACTGTATTGTAAGTTTTAAAATATAATTGAATTGACTTCCTGAAAGAAGAGGTAAATGGAAGCAAGGCTATTCAAGGTCCTAGTTTAGTCATCAAAGAGATCTATTTTTAAAAAGGATGGAAGCATTCAGCTTGCAGACTAGCAAATACTGAGCAGTGAGAGGTCAGGTCACTGCATAGCAATGACTGAAACGAAGGAAGAATCTGTCCATGAAATTTCACAAGCAACCATAGAAACCCCAAAGATATCCTTTGATATTCCCTTTGCATCCTATGGCTGCTTCCAAAAAATAAGAAAATAAACAGTTAAGGAAAACAGAGCATTAATAGCTCAGATGCATCACTCTGCCAAGGTGAGTGCTGTCTACAGTACGTCTGCTGCTTAAGTACCAGCAACAGGAAATCCTGAACACCCCCTAAAAATGGAGTTCAGTTCTCACATGGAGACTGTGAGTAAATTCGATTGTTTTAACCCTCTGTGATGTTTCAAAATCCTGCTACCAAAGCTTTACTTTGTCAGAATAAGTTGGCCTTGTAATTAATCAGTGCGACAACCGTGTGCAGCTGACACATACCAGTGACACCTTGTTCCTGTGTTCCTTTCTCACCCTCCGTTAGGTTCCCCTCCAAAATCCGTGTGGGTTTTTATAGTGCTGTTGCTACCCTACTCTTCTGGGGGAAGTAACCTCAGATATCCATATTTCACTGTTCCTATTAATGAGGAAGTACAGAAATAGGAGCTGTCGGATGGAGCATTGCAGGAGGGACAAATATTGTCACCAGCCTTCCTGGGGTTTGTAAGATCAGTTGTTCTGACAGCCAGATGGACAAGCAAATAGTAGCCCCCTGAAGTGACTGCAGCACTTATTTGTGCCTTTTCCTTCTTCCTTCTCCTCCCACGTGTTTACTGGAAGAAGGAAACATTCAGTCCCCAGTTCTGAAACCAACTCTGGGTCACACAGGCAGTATTCTGCTTGTCCAGCGCATCTGTAGCAGTGAATTTCCACTCCTGTGTCACATTTGTAGCTCTTCCTCACCTCCATGCCTTAGCATTTCAATTATTCACTGTCACTCCGCAGCACTGTTATGTTACACCTACACTGTGTTCAGCAACAACTCCAAGATATGGTTCATTACTATTGTTAGCAACAACTGTGTTTCTCAAAGTGTTAACTGCTCCTGGCTTCCTCTCCTGATGGTTAGCAGACTAGCAGGTCATTAACTGCTGCAAGTGGCCAGTTTTTCAGAGATTAGGTTTTAACCTTTTGAGTTCACACAGTCCACATGAGTTGTTCTGATGGGCATTTTGCTTCTGTCCCTCTGATCACTGCTGGGTCTCTCTCACAGGGCTCTAGCTTTTTGTATATCACACTGGGGGGGTTTATTTTGTTTGGTACTGGTGAAGATGAGTTGGGCTAGTGAAGTGGGCAACACAAAGAAAAGAGAAGAAATTGTTCACAGATGTTCAGATAACTCTCTTCATGAAGAGAGTATCTGAGAAGGAGGATGTACAGTCTCAGCTTCACTCCTCTCTTGGTTCCTCCTAAATTTGGGAATGAAGCACAGTGATGCTGAAGGCAGAAAGCCCTGCCAACCATGGCATCTTGCAGCAGCTAATGTCCATTGGCAGACATTGCCCACCAGAACCCTTGTGCTACTCACAAGTTTCTGCAATCATGAGACTGCCTGAATAATAAGTCAGGTAATTTCCATTTATAACTTCCATTATGAAACTAAGCTTTCATTGTAGTCACTCAGGAAACTCAACAGTGTGAAGCATATGATACAAGTTTAGAAACTACAGGGCCAAGCAAAAGAACCCAAACACATAAAATTTAATAAATAAATAAATCTGAGAAGTTTAAAATTAGTTAATATATTTTCAGGCCTAACTCAGGATTTTTAGCAAGACCATTTCAGATTTTGCGGCACTGCTGAATGGTCACATCACACGTAGTGTACTACAATTACATCTGATGCCCTTCCCATGCAAGTTGTTTTCTGTTTATTGCTTACAGTTAATAGAGTTTAATGGCTTAAACAGAAAGGAAAATGGATACAGCACCTCAATGGCAGAGAAAGCTTTGTGGCATTGAGCACATATATAACACCCATGACCTTAAATTCAAACCTACAAACCTGTAATAAACCGATCTTGGGGCAATATGACCTCCAGAAGTTTCTTCCTTGTTCGCTGCAATGATTGCTATCTAGCTGATGCTTCTGGGCATACTCTGCATTGCTCTGGGGGCTGACAGGTGTTTTTTTCTAACCAGACAGAAAAATGGCAGGCCAGCAGACACCTCCAGACACACCTCACACAAGGTGAGACCAGACTGGGCTGGTCCAAAAACCAGACAAAAGCCAGACTGGGCTCCCCACCACCTGGTATCTAGAGCTGTTGTGTTAAAGCGGTGGTTCTGTATAATACAGTAACTTGCCAAAAAAATAGAAAATGGAGTAGAAGAAATTTTGGCTAGCAGCTCTTTTTTTTTAACAAAATAATAAAAAAAATAAAAAAAAAAAAAAAAAAAAAAAAAAAAAACAAAGTAAAATAGAACAACACATAAAATTAATATCAGCCTTCTTACAAAAGATGGTGAGCTGAATCTGTAAGGTCAGTCTTCAGAGTACTTATGTAAAAAGATGAAATAATGGGTTCTTGTCCCTGCTCCCAGGACTATTACTGCATTTTGCATTAAATGGTCATTGAACAGAATAAAGAAACATTTCTTGGCCTATCCAAGCTCAAAACTGGGCACAGTTTCTCTTAAAACTTCAATGAACTAAAGTGAGCTTTCCAGTGAATCTGTAGTGATGTTAATATTCTTAACAAGACTCTGTGGCACATTTGCATGCCTTTCTGCTAACCAGCATTTGGGATCATTGGTAGCATAATCCCAGAGGATGCTGCACATGACAGGTACATCACCAGAGAAATGGGCACCTGGAGGCAAGCCTCAGCCCAGGCACAGAAACCTGGAACACACAGAGAACAGCAGCTTCCCAATGCAGCCAGCTCACTCTAGACAACTTCCAGAGCCACAGTTTAGCCTTTTTTCTTTTCCAGTTCAATGCATTTAATAAATATTTGTTTGATATTAGGAGGGCTGCTCTGAAGGTAATGCCTCCTATTTCATTATGTTGGCCCACAGTGTCAGAGGCAGATGGTGGTGGTATGGCAGTAGAGGTTCTACCTTCCCACCAGTATTCCATGCCATTTTGTCGCCATGTGAGAGGGTAGCAGAAAGGCAGTCTGACAAAATGATGTCTGACACAGAAGTGCAGATGGAGCAAAGGGGTGTCACTGAATTTCTTCTTGTGGAAAATAATGTTGGCTAAAATGCATTGCTCATGGTGGTCACCATGTTGAAAAATAGTGCTTTGTAGCTGAGAATTTGCTCTATCAAAGTGTTATTATGCTCTTTTTAGTTGCTGTAGTTTCCTTGGAAACAAATAAGAGGCATTACTTCTGGAGCAACCTACAAAGAATGCTCACTGTCTACTTCTGAATTCATTTTCAACCCATAAATCCTGCACACTGATACTTGATTTATTCAGATACAGCTTTGTTAAATGATTTGTGGGGTAAAATCTCACTGTTATTGCAGGCTGACTAAGGCAGAAAACCGTCAGGTTGCTGTATGCTTGTTTTGAAGAATAGACTGAAGGACCACTCTAAAAATATTTGCTTTTCTGATATCCCAAGACAGCTTTCCTTTGATTAGATGTATGGTCTGGCTGTGTCTGCTACACAATGTTTTCTGGGCAGGCAGGGAGAACATACACATCACCACTAAAGTACTTCGTATACCCTTCAGAGTATCATTGATTTATAGTTTTCATAATTAAAGCCAATTACCCAATATAGAGCTGGGTTTACTTCTTAGTTTAAGAGCTTACATTTTCATAGAATGACAGAATGGTTGGGTTGGAAGGGACCTTAATACCCACCCAGCCCCTCCCCTGCCATGGGCTGGCTGCCGCCCACCAGCTCAGGCTGCCCAGGGCCCCATCCATGGCCTTGGGCACCTCCAGGAATGGGCACCACCACTCTCTGGGTAGCAGCGCCAAGGCCTCACCTCCCACTGAGTGCAGAATTTTCCCCTGACATCAAACATAAATCTCTTATCTTTTAGTTTAAAACCATTCCCCCTTTTTCACTTCTCCTCCCAAGGAGTTCTACAGAGGGAGATCTACTTGGGGAAAGGGAGAGCTTTCCTTCAGCACTAATCAAGACATCAGCCATCACATAATGTTCTGAAGTTTGGAAGCACCACATTATGGTTCTGTCAAAATAATCTCCCACTGGTCCTCCTGTAGCCCTTTCAGAAAAATGTGTGACAGATGACAAAGATGCTGCAGGCAGGGCTCGTTTGAGTGCTAGCAAAACACCAAAGGGTCCATACAACCCATCCTGCTGCATGTTGCCTGACAGCAGATCACCAAGTCTGTCTGCTCCTCTGCATACAATTCCTGCTTCAAAAAGAAAAGGAATATTAAGAACAAAACCACACTCCAATACTTGTAAGCACATTCTCTTCACGGTCTTAAAGTTCATCTTCAGAAGACAAAAGAGATGGAGGGGAAGCTCAGCATGTCACAGCACCGTGCTACGCTGCATACCCACAGCCCATACATGAGGTTACAGAGGAAGGCTGCCCAGGACTGAGGAGTCAACTGTTTTTACCTACGTTCAGTTGTGTAATACTTTCATTGTCTGCAATTTCCACTGATATAAGGTGAGGAATCACCTCCATTCAGCAAACCTAGATGTTCCAAAACCATGTCACGAGCCTCCAAGCATGCTCAAGATTGGGCTTCTCACCCATTTACTTGTGAATAGGAAGAGAAATAAAGCTCCACATCATGCTCAAGTGCTTAAAATAAGACTCAGTCTTAGCATACCAAAGGTCAGATTGAGATTATTTTGATTACAGCATGTATTTAAGCAAGAAAGTGCAAATATGGGTTTCCTGATTTAATGGAGGAGAAACAAGGAGAAGTTAGAACAGAGAGATGAAGGCAAAGGCAAAATGACAGAGTAACAAATTTCAAACAGTGCAGACAGGTAACAGTTGGAGCAAGTTTTTGAAGGGAGTGCATTCAAATCTTTACATCAAGATCAAATATCTTTCTTGGAGGTGTTCTTTAGCTAGAGATAAACTGATTGGCTTACACAGAAACCTTATGAATTTGTAGTGTACATAAGGTCAGACTATGCATACTAATCCTTCCTTCTGTCTTTAAACATTATTGATCAGAAGAGTAAGTACTTCTTTAAATTGTATTGATTTTAGCAAGGCAGAGGTAAGACTTTAAAGTGAATAAGCACATGCTTGTATGAATTAGAATGGGTAATGTCTTCATAGCACGAGAAGAAAAAGCTGTGAATCTTTAAAGTTAGCACACCAGAATGATAGTAAGCAGTCTAAAGTTGCACAAGTTTAAAGTCTTCCATGTTTCCGTCTTCAAAAGACCCAAAGCTGGCAAAATTTTGATGTGAACACTTTGATTAATTAGTGCATTCCTTACAAATATTATCTCTTCTGTAGATGTATATAATTTAATCAATATTTTCAAGGCATCAACTCCCAGGGCTTAGCAAAAATAGAAATTCTCAAATCAAAGCTACATAAGTAACCCTCAAAGGAAGCTGGTTTTCGTGCATGCTATAATGCAGTCTTATCTCAAAGCTGATTTTTCAAGTGCTGTATCTAAGTCACTACATGTGAACATCAACCTCTTGACACAGTCATCCATTTGTGGCTCTTACTCTATCCAAATTATTTATCTTAATGATAACACTGAATTGAATTTCTCTTGATTTATTTAACAATTTTTCTACAGTATTTTCCAAACAAACAAACAAATAAACAAAAAAGTAGTTTTGTTAAATAGAGTGGGACCCCAGTTACTGTATTCAAGTACAGAAGATACTACCCAGCACTGTTTTGCCTGAGACAGGCTATGGGGACAGGTTAAAAATGGAAAATATGACATATAATTTTACCTCTTTGCTTTAGATATTACCCTCAAGTTGTAAGAGTATTGGTTGAAACCTCACTAGTCACTGCTTGATTTTGCCATTTTAACAGAACCCACATTCAAGCAATGGATAGCAAAGTCATGGTTTTAGAAGATGCAGATACGTTTAATCTGAACACAAAAATATTACATGATACAAGTTCCAAAACGTTTGGACTTTGTCAGTGTCTACTACTTAAAGGGGTTGTGTGGTAAACAGTGAAGAGAAAACGTCATTTATTTTTAATGGCAGAGACTGCTCTGACAGAATGTTTCCACCAGTTTTACAGTGGCTGACAGATTTTGTACAAAGCCTGCTGGAGCAATTGGCCATGCTGCATGCAAGGAGCTCACATGCACTCAGCAACACAACATGGGGGATTTACTTCATTGCTGCATGATCTGCCTTCTGTGTCCCAAGAGCAGCGAGATCAGCTCAAGTCCAGTTGACAGATGTTTATTGATGAACACTGCTCTTACATACACAAGTCAGAGGTAAGCAGCCACACCTGCTGTTGGCCTGCAAAGGCACGTTTCATTTGACAGCTCATCATTTTAGAGTAGCTATCAAAAAAGCAATGATTTCATCTTGCAATTAGAGCTTTTTTTGTTTGTTTGTTTTATGAAAAGATTTGTAGCAAGGGAAAAACCTGGCTTTACGACAGCTGTCCCCGAGCTACAAGTTGATCTATCACCCCTCATCTATGTGAAGAATAACCTAGCAGCATTCTGTATGTCCGTGAGAGGGAGCCAGGAGGTGTGCCCCGGAGGGCAGACCTAAAGATACCTCATTTTAGGGCTGCGTTAAGTGTCTGAGGATCTAAGCTCTGCATGTGCCTGCCACCAGGTCCCCCTGAACACGTGACAAGTTAACCTCTGCACATGCACAGGTCAGCTCTGTGCCAGGCACGCAGCAGGTCCCGTGACCCTTGACTTCAACCTCCCTTAACATAGCCAGGAAATTTGCTTTAAACAGTATTTCTTGGGATTTTCCTTTATGAAGAGTAGATCTTTTGGGAGAGGCTTTCAATGAGAAGGAGAATAGACTGAGACAGAAAGATATTAGCTAGTTGTCTAAGGTCATGCAATAAATCAATAGAAGAAGCTCAAATAGGAATCCAGAGGCTGACTCAATGGCTAACAGAGTCACAATCCTTTGCTTTAACCACTAGATAGTCTTCAAACCAGAACAGCATTTGTTTGTGTACAACATACCAAAAAAAGAAACAAAAAAAAGGAAAAAGAAAAAAAAAGAAAATGATACAAAGCAGGTTGCCCAGTAAAATGAGATTTAACCCAGTGCCCTTCGTCTGTGTTTTAAGGACTCTCTTGGGAGCCACAAATCAGAGCTCTGAGATTATGTGAAAGGGAACGGCATCGTAAGTATAACTCTGATGTATCATAAAAGTAATAGAAAAGCCCGCTGGGAGGGAAAACTTTTGACTGGATCCACTCGGATCCTTTCAAATCAGGAGCAGTGTGGACTATCCCGCTATCACTCAGTCCCAGTGGTTGGGACTGCAAGCACTTCCTAAATATTTGAACAAGGTGAGAGCAACTAGAAGGCTAAATTCAAATTTATACTCTTTTATATTCTTTCTTTAATCTTAGCTGTGCTGCGATGACCCTACATAATACCATGTTGGACTTTGATTTGGGGAAAATGCTGGTTAAAACATCTGCTGTTCTGCTGAATTGCGCACAGTGCAGCTCTAAGTCATCTGTCAGCTTTGTCTACGCTGCCTACCTCTTTCATCCACCTCCTTGGCTTTACCTGACACCTAGACTATGAGCTTTCAGAGAAAATGGAAATATTTTAATAAAATAGAAATATTTTAAGCTCCTCTAGGCCCACACATTTGACAGGATTTGACCAAGATTCCTCAGGGCTCCTGTAAAATTGTATCACTGCGGTTATCAAACAGTGCTTTCTTAACCTCTGTACTGCACACATATTCTCGCTTTATACAGATGAAAAACTCTGCTGGCCAGATTCTGCTTTCCTTTATATCATTATATATCACATAAAAAATTGGACTCCCTTTTTTTTGTTGTTGTTGTTTTTAAATTCAGCATCGGTGTTCTTATTTAGCAGAAGAAATAATCACATCACTGCCGCTCTACCAAAATATCTAAATCGTTTTCAAATGGAAAAAAGAAAGACGACCTACTATATTGCTGCCTCTAGCTGAATTCAGCAAAAGTGTTCTTCTCCATCTAGAGACTTGGACAATAAAATGGGTTATTTATTGGCAGTGGGTGATGTGTGGACGATTACAGTCCGGTAGGTATTTGAGGGTAAAGTCCAAAATTGCAGAACAAAAGCTGTTTTCTATTCACATTTGGCTCAAAATACCTCAAATGAAATGGACCACCCACAATCTGACACTTCAAGCTGCAGCACACTGAATCTGCTGAGAGCCAGTCACAAAACTTGATTCTGTAAGATCATGCTAAACACAAAGCAAAAAATTACCCAAGGAGTGTATTAAAAGAATGAGTATATCATATCAGACAAGAATATGTGCAAATTAGAATAGGACCTTTTGGCTAAACTTATTCACAATAGAAGGGCAAATAAAAGCCCCTATCATTTCAAGGATAAACTCTGCTACAATCAGGAAGAGCACCATAAAGAAGCTTGTTTTATAATAGATTAAGGCTGGAGAAAAAGCAAAGAACCCACCATTCCCACTGCCTTAATTATTAACCCAAGTGTTAAATTCAGAGATCCTAAAACATTCCACTGCTTTGCAATTATGACAAAAATGTAATTCTCATGGGGGACAAGTCAATATTTAGCAGATACTGTGTCCTTGTATCTCCAGGGCACCCTGCTCTGGGTGATCCTGTTTGACCAGCCAGTTCGACCAGATGGACCCAGATTTCCCTGCCAATCTCAGCCATGCTGTGGTTCTGTGAAGAGTGATACTGCACTGAAAGAATGGAGATAAAGGAACGTGCCTTGCATCATAACATAAAGCTGGTCTGAAAGAACGTGAACGCAGTTTGAAAGTATTACAAGTAAAATAAGAAGTAGAACTGAAATTCATTGGTCATCACCAACCCAAACAATCTGGATTATATTTTTCAGGAGCAATGGATAACACAGCTGCTGCTCCCAAAGTTCTTTTTTTCCTCTTCTTTTTAAAGTGTGGATGTGTACGATTAGTCTTATTAACTTAATCTTGCCTGCTGAACTCCTTGATGTGTACTTACCTCTGGCAAGGAAACCACTTATGAGCTTGAAGCTGAGCCCATGCTAAGGAATACCATTAGATCAAAGCTCATAAAATCAACATTTCTACACACAAAGAAAGTTCTAACTGTAATTTGGCTTTCAAATCTACTTTAATCATTGCTGCCAAGAAATAGAAAATACATAGCTAAATAACTCTTCTTCACTATAAGTCCAGTCCTGAAAATTGCCATATAGTCCTCTTATGCACATATACTACAGCGAAATGCATTTCTTACACCATAGTTGTAGTGAGATGTACGCAGTTTTCTCATATTTCTCCAAGAGAGTTCCAGGAAGCTACCAGGAAGCCAGGGATGCACCAACAGCTGCAGTGCACGTGTACATCTCACTGTACGGGACCTGAGGAGAGACTTCCTGCATGATCCAGATTTACAGTGCATGAACTGTGGAGCTCGTGTATGCTAATGCACTTGGCACATCCAGATTTCCAGATGTCCAAGCAAACCTGTCGGAGCAGTAGGACTGCTAGAGGGTTGAATATTTTGGATGAATGCACAAAATCCATGCTGGAAAAAAAATTAAAAAATTAAAGCTGAAAAGGAGGGCATGCTGAAAGAACTATGGATCCATAGCTGCTCTCAGTCTATTTAACGTATAAATCCTCTGTAAATATTGAGTTTAAACACAGCAGAGTGCAAACACTTTTTTTTTTTTTTTTTTTTGCCTTTAATGGACATTACAAAAATGCCATAACAAAAAGCAAGAAGTGGTGGAAAAGATAAAGTGTTCAAGACTCTTAACTTGTCATACCAGTTATTGTCCATTTTTCAGTGTATGTGTGGACGTTTGGCTGGGTTTTACTGTCACACTATCTTCTCCATGAAACACAGACTCTTTTTCAAGCCTTTTGCTGTTACAAGCATTGTATCATTGTTTTCAGTTTGAATTTTTCTCTAAAATTTCATTTTTATAAACAAAAACAAAAGTAATGCATTAGCTGCAAGCAGATACCAGCTTCACAGAATCATAGAATGGCTTGGGTCAGAAGGGACCTCAAGGATCATCAAGTTCCAGCCCCCTGCACAGGCAGGATTGCCTGTTGCTGGATTTGTCCTTCAGTCACATGCAACCCATCCTAACATGTATCCAGCCCCACAATTCCCTTGAACTGTTGTTTTAATGATCCTGAAATTGTTGGGCTCTTCTCAGACCCTCTGTAAGTGCTCCAGCTGGATCCTTCAGAACATACTCCCAAAGGAAACCTATCTTGACCTTCTTCTGGAGGGACCCACCAGCCTAACTGGTCTGTCTTGCCAGATATGTTAATTCTTTTCCCATATTCTGCCTATTGGGATGCTTCATTTGAACGGAATAGATTTGGTAGAGGAACAAGCCTAAAATACTATTGAACTTTACATGTCAACACAAGAGACACATAGTAAAAATCATAGGTTCTATACGGACTTCCTAAATGTTTTACACATTTACACATGACATTTAGAGTTGTCTATAATCCTCTTTCAACTCAAGCCATTTCATTGTACCATTCTGCCGTTGAGCAATATGTTTTGACTGGAGTTAAACTTATATCTGTCTTCCACGTGTGTATGGGTTCATGTCAGGCAGATGAGAGTCACCACTCCAAATTCTCATCACATAAATCCCTAGTTTGTCATCTTTGTCCCTGTTGGTCTTTCTGTTTCTTTTTAAAGATAGAGTGATTTTGGACAGAGATATTCCTTCTAGCAAACTAAAACTATTCCTGTAGTTTAGAGTGCAATGGAGTTAAAGGTCCCTCGGTGTCCCCTGTCTGCTGGACACATAGCAAAGCTTGTCAGCAAAAGTAGAATTCCACATACCTTGAGCAAGTCCAGGCTTTGAACGTATTTAGCAACTACTTCCAGATACGAAGCAGAGCTAATAAATTACCACTAGACAGATTCCCCAAATAACCGCCCCATTCCCCATGTATTATTCTTATGCCTGTCAAGGGTTTAAGACACTCCCTTACTTGCACACTGCTGATACCAGAGAAAACATGCTGAATTCAGTGTGCATGTGAAAACCGTTTCCTCGGGCAAGTGATTATGGGCTCTGCCGCTTCTCTTGAGTGGTAATGGAGTCCCTAATTGCTCTCCTGGCTGATTATGCTGTTCCTGGTGTTTCATTTTCAAGGTACTTAAAGTTCAGGTAAATCACACTTACCACATGACCTCTCCTATTTTATGGCTTTTTTTTTTTTTTTTTTAACCATGGAAAGGCAAAGTCATATATGTTTCCTTTGTGCTGCTTATTTCTACATTAGCTACAGCTTTGTAAGTGGAAAAACACAAGATGCTATTATTTGGAAACTATTATATTATTGTTAAATTAATATTTTGTGCAAGTACTTTGCTGTTTAGCAACATATATAAACATGTGTTTATAATTAGGCCTGTGCTTGAAAACCTTCTGAAAACAAAGGTCTAATGCTCAGCAGCCTTTGGATGTTCATCCAGCTTTCTAAAATTACTTACAATATTCTGGTGTAATCTTGATTTCCTTTTGGGTTTCTTCTTCCTGCTCTGGAAAATGTATGCCTGTTTACAGCATCTGCTGCCGTAACCTCTCTGTAAACAACTTGGTAAAGCACTCGTGCAGTGAAGTGCACAAAGTCCCAGTGCTCTCTGTCATCAGCAGTGATGCCCTTTCTCAAAGCACAGATACGAATTCCAGGGATCTTTTGCTGCTTCAGAGAAGACATTGGCAAGATGTACAGAGAGGCAGTATACTCAACTGTTCTTCCTGCAGTGAAAAATCCTAAGGTATTTAACAACAAACAGTGACATTTTAATAGTTTTATGTGGTCCTGCAAGAGGAAATGTTATCCTAGCGCAGGGTTCTAAAGTTCTGCTGCAAAGACCTCTCTTTGCTAATTCTCTCTGCTAAACCCTGGGGGCTTACAGAGCCATTTACACACAACCCTATTGAATGTCTGTAGGCTTGCTGACTTAACGTATGCTATACTTATTAGGAATTTTCCATTTCAGCTTCAAGTGCACGTAAAGTTAGAGAACGCCATTAAGGTTAATATGGATGTTACAACATCTTGGCCTGCTTCTCCAGAAATATTTGTTTCATTTAACACAAGAAGCAACACCTTTCTCTTGCACAATGTCAATAGGCATAGCCAGACTATTCCACAGGTTTTTGCTCAGGGCAAGCTACCCCAAAAGCTTGATGGAACACAGCAGAAAGACTTGTTACAACTCGAGTCCAAATTTGGATTCCTGACCACCTTCTAACACAACATACCCATGTAAGAACTGCACAGAGCAGAAGGCATTTGGCTGTCAAGGGGCAGGGATGGGATGGTCATTGCTTTGCAGAGCTATAATAAAGCTGAGGTTAAAGATCAACTGTAGTTGTCTCTTGACACAGATGAAAAGATTGGGAGACATAATCACCCCTCTGAGCAGAAGATAATCCGTTTGGGGCACCGCCATTTGGGGCTGATAATTCAGCTTCTGGTACAATGATGTTGGGAGCCTCATATAAAACCAGTGAGTACAAAGTCACTGAGAGCTTTAAAGCAGTGGCAGGCATTGCTACAGGAGTTAAAACTTCTTTTTTTCCAGTTGCAATTTTTCAGCAGCTTCTCATCACTTTTTCATCATGTTATCTTTCATATTCTACTGAAGTAGAAGATGTGATTCATGATACAAGATAGGAAACAGACAGCAGCAGGCGGTACTAAAGCACCAAAATGCGTACTGAGGACTGCAGTTATCTGAGCTTAGAATGCAGGATTTTTTGAAGCCAGAAGAAATGTCCATTGAAACTCATTTGGAGCTGAGCATCTAAATCTCCTTAGAAGTCTCTTTGACATCTTTAATCATTACCCTATTTTACACCTGAGAAAGCTGAGATAGTGATTTTCACAGGTCAGACAATAATCAGATAATAATTTACCTGCTCAATCTTCGCAGTTGGTTTCAAAAATTCTTATATTTATTCATTATTCAAAATCACAACAGTGTTTTCTGAGTTCTGCATACCACCTGAAATTCATCTGAAGTGAAGAAAATGACATCCACATGCATTATTTAATTAAATTCATCTTTTTGGAGTCCCTAATTGAATAGACAGCAAAGTGGCAGTAAGTTCTAAATTATACATTTATCAAAAGTTAAAATATTGAGTTATTTTTTAACTTGAATTATCAACTGTATTTGATTGCGTAGAATTCCTGTGCTGAAATATTTGAACGAGCAACAGAACAGTATCTTGTAGTCTAACATACGTTCCAAAATAGTATGTCATATCAACATGGAAGCATAGGGGCAAAAAAGGAAAAAGAAAAAAAGGATTTAATGTTACTAAGCAACAAATTTCCCTGAAAAAATATACAGGAAGTAGAAAGATTAATACCCTGATACTTGCTTTAAAGCACATCCAGGCTGTTTCAGTCCAAACAAAAATAGCATACCTTGGAAACTTAATGATCCATTCACTTATTCTTCTGTAGCCAATAAAACAGCAGTGCACATTCAGCTTAGCCTCTGTCACTGAGTCATCAGCAGCTTTTGCTTTAGCAGAGGGAGTTTGACTACTGTTGGCGCAAAGGTTAGGGAGTAGCTGCTGGCTAATATCAAGACATTCTCAGAGTATCTCTAACATGGATTCGTAGTGGGGTATTAATGATATGCAACACAAAAGCTGACATTTCCATGTACATTTGGTACGTATGGCTTTCATTTATTCTGAGAAGATCCATTTCCTTATCATTACAAGAAACAATAAAAAGAGCAGCCGAAGGCCAAAAGACGTGGAACTTGGTACTCTCAAATGGACACATACCATATGTATACCAAACTGAATTTAATTCTGAAACACAACCCGTTTTTTTCCATAAGTCCACATTCCAGATCTCTATAAATTTTTGCTTCTCTGCGATACTTCTGTTAACTACGTGGCATTGCGTACTGCTGACATTAAAGGGTAAAACCATAGTTGAAGCCAGTTTTCCAATATCTCAAATCTAACACATACACTGCCTTATCCCATCTACTCTTACACGAACATTAGTGTTGGACAGGTCATGACCAGAGGTCTTTATTTGCAAGTAGCAGCATATTTTCCAATGACTCTACAACAAGCAGTTTATGACACATCAAAACATTATCTCCAATATTTTTAACAGAACTGTTTCACAATAGATAGGCTGCCTGGTGAGATCTACAGATCTGCTGGAGCATAGAGACTTTGCCTTGACCAACATCAAACATGAACCTCAGC
The DNA here is from genome assembly GCA_016647715.1 of Pavo muticus. Lineage (NCBI taxonomy): Eukaryota > Metazoa > Chordata > Aves > Galliformes > Phasianidae > Pavo > Pavo muticus. The sequence goes on from JACDJE010000443.1 coordinate 67,064, forward strand.
CCACAGACAGACGGAATGGTCCAGTCCCAGCACAGTGACCAACTTTCCACTAAACAGATCAATTTGGTTTAATGCATGGTATGCAAAAAATGCATTGCAGATCTAAGATCGAATGTGTAAATTCAGAAGAACATTTGTGCCTCAGTGTTTCGTAGAGCCACAGGTTCACAGCCCAGCAGAAATGTCTATAGTTGTTCACTGGGTATTTAATTTCTATAGTCGTTCATTGGGTATTTAACTTGTGCTGCTGTGAGCATGCCACGAAATAAAATTAATTTGGGGGAAAAAAAAGCAATGATTCAGACCCAGAATGGTACTGCAAACATGTCAGATCCTGTTAGCTACAACATCAGTATATCTCAATGTTGGTATAGCCCAAGTTTCCTCTAGCTCAATTTTGATGGCTTTCTCTATAACCTGTAGATATCATCTGGTTTACACTTGGCTGAGAAGGCCACTCCTCGTACCTCTCAGTCAGAACAGAAGGCAAATAAGTCAGTGTTTCCTACTTCTTTTTTTTGGAGGAGAGAGAGAAATAATCTCTGCAGAGTGTGAAAAAAACATCAATGAAAGTCAGAATGGAAGTTCTGCAGCAACAGGCTTTCCATCCCAATGAGTAGTCAGTCATAAGGACTTTCATTTCTTTAAATAAAAAAGCTGTTGAACTTTCAGCAGCCAAACTCAAAGTTAATGTGTAAAATGACCTGTAAGATTTCCACAGGCAGTGGGCAGGACCCTCACAGAGCAATGCTTCTCCTTGCCAGAACAACCAAGCTGAACAGAAGTAGGATTCAGAGAACATAAAAAGACAGAAATTAAACAGAGGTGTTCAGCATTTCATTCCTACTTTTCATCTCTACAGGAAGGTTTAAGAAGTTAAAGCAGTGCAGAAACTGCAATTGTAACACAAACAACCTGGACAAATAAGACGAAAGACTTGAGTTTTATTATGAGAATCTGTGGGATATCAGAATGAATTGAGAGCATGGTAAAGCCAGGTTAAAGAAAAATGGAGAGAAAGAAAGAAATTTCAATTAATCAATTTTCTTGGAGTGCTAGTGATTCCACTTTATGTAAAGACCATGCACTTTATCAAGGACCTACAGCACAGCTGGATAGCAGCATCACATGGAAATGCAAGATCTCAATTACATATCTTAATATGCAATCACTGTCCAGAGATACTATTCTAATCTCAAAACCAAGCTTTTCTAATATATAATTTAAGCAATTTGTTTTTTTAATAGAGATGTTGGAACTGGATGATCTTTGAGGTCCCTTCTAACCCAACCCATTCTATGATGCTATGATTTGCAATTTAAGGTATCTGTCCCAAGCAAGAATAAAACAAGAGATGAAATACCAGAATACAAAATTTTATTTTATTCTCAGCTTTGCCTCCAAGAGTGCTCAGCACATTTTGAACATTTTTCCACTTCCTAAGCAGTTGGTCTAATACCTAATATCAGATAAACATTAGGAAACAATTTCCGACCAAGGCAAACACAGTCTTTAATTACCAATTAACTGTCTGCTAAATTATATCACAATCAAAGTCATAGTTTTCCCCTTTTATTTCTGCTTTATTTAATGGCCTCTTTTAGGATGTCAGAAACAAAAGTGTCATGCAGACAAAGATAGAACTTCTATTTAAATGAGCTAGGAATGTTTATACACATCATGTACACTCAAACAAACGTGTAGCAAATCTATAATATCCTCATTGTTCCTAAACATAGGATTTGTTTTTGTACTTTGACAGATCAGATTGTTCTCTTTTTTAATGCTCCACTAAATCCGTTCACACTTTCAGCTTTTGTGATGCTGTAATTTAAAGGCCATGTTATAATTGTTCCAAAGAGGGCATGCTGAAAAGAGAAAGAAGCAGAGATGTGCAGGAAATCCCTCTCTAATGCCACCAACATGAGACGGTCCGTGAAGCCTCAGCGTGTTGGGGAGCGGAACCCCATGGCTGGTGGGGCTGACCTCCTGAGAGGCCACCAGTGGGGTGGGACTGTTGCCAAGTTGGCCTTCGTCACGCAAGAGCTTGCTCCCATTTGAAGTAATTTGCTGTTCTGGTACCTACTGAGCTTTCATTCCACTTTTTGTTTCCATAAGGGACCCATGAGTCCCAAATAAACTGACAGTGAATAGCGACAAACAGAAAAATGCTTTTTTTTCCTCTCCTAAAAGAAACATAGGATCGTAACAAGCTGCACTTCTCAAATTTTCTGACTTCTGGTTGGAAGATTCCATTAAGAAATAAACTCCATTTGTTCAAGGTATTTTTTATGTTTGTTTGCTTTTTTAGCTGCTGTCTCTGGTTAAGGTCAAACAACCTCCTTCACTTTTTTTTCCTTTTATTTTCTTTTTTAATCAAATTATTTTACTAAAGTTTTGCCTAATTATTGTTCCTTTTTTTTACTTGCATGGGGAAGAACAGTTATTATCACTCAAATTTGTCTTTGAAAATTTGATTTAAATGCTTGACTGAACAAACATGAGCTATCTACCACCATGAACACTCAAAAATGTATCACAGTAATTCTGAGACGGCTAAAAAAATGCTGGAGAAAAGCCCTCCTCTTACCCATTCAATTAGTGTTTTTTTCCTGAAATGTTAAATGGTTAAACTAAAAGGGGGGAAAAGAAACAATTATGGATATTCAACAAGCCAATATAGATAGAGAATATCTAAAGCAAAGCTGTGATTGAAAGTCATGATAAGGCACCGTCATTAATCTTCTCTGACAACATAAAACTTCATATCTCAGCAAGGACTGAACATTATTATGGAAAGCAGAGAGAGCAGAAATATCAACAGAGGCTAAAACTTCCACATACACCAAGAATTTCCTCAAGAACATCTTCAGGCAAATATTTATCGCTCCAGGATGTTATCATGGAGACATCACTACATCTTTAAGCAACTGGAGAAAAACCACTTGATGAGAGCACGTGTCCTTCTTTCAGTAGAAGATAATTTCCCAGAAATGACTTCTCCAAGTAATGATTCACGTGAATTGCACAAAATTCTGCTCTCACACCATAGGCAAATCTACAGATCATTTGAATGAGAAAGTTAGCTTCTAGTAATGTAGGTGTGACTTTACAGCACAGAAACTGTATCAACATCCCAATGGATCCCCACGAGGCACCTAAGCTGCGCTCATCAACAAAGGTCTTCTCACTCAATCAAGGATGGTTGATAAGTACAGAGAACAAGTCTCGTAACACCAAGTTTAGCAGGGAATGAGTTGTCCTCTGGAGACACATCTCTACTGAACACACCAAGGGTACCCAGCTTATAGACAAACTTGAGTGAAATGGAAAACCTACTGTGCTGGCCCATGTGCACTCATAGAGTAAGAGCTCCATGAGGCAGTGCCTGCTGCACTAGTACAAAAACCTGCTGAGATACATTTTTTTCTTACATATTTTTGTCCTGACAGTTCTTTCTGCACAGATCAACGAGTCCTGCAGGAATTTTCTACGGTGCTGGAAAGCTACTTTGCTGCAATCACATTTGTCCTTTTGTTCCATGGGCTCACTTGGCACACGGTACCCAGTTCCCATGCCGATCTGATTAGATCGAATTACATGCTTTTACTACTCCTACAAGCTAATGCAGCAGACCTACAATTAAGTGTGGGATGGTTTAAGGTCTAAATGGAACTAATGCCTGGCCCAAGCAAATGCCCCAGGTTCTATTTTTTTCTTTAAAATGATATTTTTTTAGGCTCTTTTCCAAAAGTTAAGCCCCTGAAACAAGTCATAACAGCAAACCTACTCACCCTAATCATGATTATTGTTGCTCCCAAGCCATTTTTAGTATCTCTGACAAATTACCAAACATACAATATTGCCCTTGTAAGGGAAGAATGAACTGGAAGCAGCAGTATGATGTCATTCAGCCTTGTATAATATCAGCATTTAGAGGAAATACATTTGTTAGTATGACTATAGATGTAAGCTAAACATTGCAGCCTTATTTTTCAATTTAAAATTTTAAGAAAGAAAGAAAGAAAGAAAAAAAAAACACAGAAGAAAAAACAACCAACCCTATAGGTTCCTCCTTCATTGGCAGGAAAGCTAGAAATACCAGAGGTGTTAGAAGCCCTCTGGCACTGCAATTCCTGAAATTATGACAGAGCCTTCGAATTTGTTCTGGCTAGTTAGTCTGAAAACCTCCTAGAGGGAAACAGATAAATGGATAACAACATGATTATTGCCTACAAGCTCCATATGGAAAAGGAGTGTAATTTCAGTGTGCTGATATGATTATATTTAATTTGCCTGCTATAAGTTGCAGCATGCCATGTTACGAGGAGGATGATCAGATAACCCTCCAAACAGTGCACACAGAGCTTGGAGCTTTTTGGCACTGGCACTGAAATAAGATTAATGGAAATGTGCTAAGTTTTGCCTTGAAGTAGACTTGCACTGCATCTTATTATTTCAACAGGTATTGTTCCCAACACTTTTATTAAGAAATAATAATAATAATTAAGGTTCCAGAGATCTGGCACTACAAGAACTGAGGTCCCTTTTGCCTACATCTTCCTTGCTGATACCTGAACACTATTAACCAAGCACTGTTTTTTCTTCACTTCAGCTTTTAATGGAGCAAAACAGAAGCCTTCTCTAATGCGCAGGAAGGGCCTGGCAATAAACTAGCTCATCTATTGGGCCTTTCAGTCAAAGGAATGGCTGCCTTTTCTCATTTGGAATAGGTTCCCAAATAACTCGAGTTACACTCCGGTTGCTTCCTTTTCCCTTTCTCCCTCTTCTTAAAGCTTTGCACACTGTCCTGCATAACTAAGTTAAAATATCTACTTAAATCAAGTTGTGTGTGTTTTGTTTTGCTTTATTTTTGTTGTTTTGTTTTAAATTTATTGGATTAGGAAGTTTGATTTTCCAAGAGAACATCATGTGTTACTTTCCTCCTTTTATCCATTGTATATCTACATAATAGTAAAATAAACTTCAGTAACATTTCTCATACACAGCATAAAAGTCCTTACAAATACTTTTCAGTTAACAAAAGACTGATTGTTAAAACCATGAGGAATTAAATAAGACCTTTGCATCTCTCTCTAATTTTTTCTTTTGCCCTGTAGACCTGTCAATATGTAATTATTTTCCATACTGATGAGTTTAAATTGTTGGATCTTTTCCAACCATGTTCAGCCTTCGGATTACATCCTCCTGCTTCTTCATTAGTGACGGAGTTACCCTCAGGTAACTGGCCAGCCCCATCTTTCCCAGTCTTGCTTTTTGTTAACTCCACCCTTGGTAAGATCTGTACCCCTGAGCCATTCCATTGAACAGCAAAACATTTTTATTGCGTAACGCACCTTTTCTTGCCCATTGCAAAGGACTTGGAGATGTCTTATGGTCTGCTCGTCTCAAATCTCTTGCACACAGAAACCAGCAACAAAGCAATAAACTAACTTTCAGTGCACAACACTGGGACAAGAAGCCTGCCATTTTCTTCCCTTTTTCTTGCAAACTCTGAAAGTGGAATGAGCTTAAGTACTCACAAGGTATCAAGGCTATTTTTATTAAGTTGCATTTCTCTGAACATGCAGGACGCTTTCAAAACAGAGAGAGAGAGAGAGTAAACAAGTGAGGTCTGGTATAAGCTTATTTTTTTAAGCTAAATCAGGATACTAGTCTTTATTTACTTTTCCTTCATTCATTCATAGCATATGCTCTTTCACTTCCATTTCCAGACTGTACAAATTTAGATACAAAAATGTGTTGGTCTGATGGAAGACATTTGAAATTAAATGTGTCTGGATTTTCCAGAAAGAAATTGCCATGGCATTTCCCACTAATCCCAATGGTGTGCAAAGCAGGCTGGATTGCTGACACTGTCACTATTTCAATGTAGTTCAATGTAGAATCCTTTTTTCTCATTTCTTTGATCTTTTTTTTTTTTCTTTTTAGTTTATGCTGCTGAAAGCATGTGAGACAAACAACTCAGCAAAAATTCAGGGAACTCTTTTTCCCTTCTCATTCCTTCAAACTAATAAAATTCTGGTGCTTGTAGTCTTTTTCCTATCTGTTTTTTGTGGATCTAAACTCTTCTGTAGGGCTCTTGTCTGAGTCATCATCAGTGAGAGGAAGCCAGGTGATGGACTGACCTCTGGTCTGACTCTGTTTCACCTTTCACAGGAATTTACACAGGCTTCCTGAATCACATCTTCATAGAATGCTTCGCACCAAGAAATTTTAACTCAGCATTTCCTATTAATTCTGTTCAGATCTCCCTAAGTTCAGAGAATGCACAGTTCTGTGCACATAGAAACTAGCATTACACGGCCAAGATTATTCAGCCTTGTCCCTGTAGAGCATATCACTCATGCTTTGGGAAAAAAAAACCAACACTTATCTCTGTCCAAATAAATGATCACTAGAAAAATAAACTTGAACTGTAAACAGATTGTTGGACAGAGGTGTGCATGTGGGACCTGAAAGCCATCTGTTGAAGTCTGGTCTTCTTTGTTTGATTTCTCCTGGTCTATTAATACACAGTTGACTATGGTAGCAGAATAATTCCAAAATACTTAAGAAAAATGCTGTTTACCTCAAAAAATCATCTTGGAAGAAATAAAATTATGAAATAATGGATTGAAAAGGACAAATCAGAAAAAAAAATGGAACACATTAAATAGGAAAATATTGAAGTTTGATGAATTGGAATCGTTTCAGAAGATAAAATAAGGGCAGTATTACCCACAACAGTTCTTTCTGATACAGAGATATGTTGCTGTTCATTAAGGAGCCATGCTGTACTATGCTGTCATCTCTTAGTCAACATCTGTGTCACCACCACCTGATCTTGGCCAGTATTTTACTGCTGCTTCACTCTCTGACAAATAACAACTCTTAAAATTCTCCTATCATGAAGTGCGAGGAAAGAAATCAAGGCCAGACCACAGTGTTGGGCAGACAACTGGTGTAAGCTGACTTACAGAGCAGAGGAGAAGCACTCTCGTGCTCTGCACATCACAGTATTGATCTACTTCCAACTGCCCACCACAGCACAGCTCAAACACTGACCCCTAGGCACAAGGGAATAAGCAAGAAGAAAGGAAGGAGATTACCAGAACAGAAAATTTAAGGCAATTAAGCTGAATGCAAGTTGGAAAGAAAGACATAGATCCACCCTTCCCCCAGGCTGGGTGAAATATGGAAGATCTCAAGTAAAGATATCTTCTCTAGTTTGATTTATAAAGCAGAGAATTCCAGCTAACTGTATTGTTTTGTGCAGTGGGTGATGTTGTACGTCAGCAGTACTTGTCAAAAGAAGTTTAATTTCATTCATTTTTCCAGTGTGCTTTCTTTCCTTTGCACAGCAGTGTTGGTGATGTGATTTGGTTCCTTTCAAATCTTTCTGGACTTTGGATCCTTTGGTTTAGAAAATGGTCCCCTACAAATACCAGAATTTGTCCAGACTCTTGCATGCCTACAGCTGTCACAGAAAAGTACGCATCTTGCTCTTCATTTATCACTATGTTTGATTACCCTTACAAGAAAAGACACAATGTACATTCAAAGAGAGATGGTTGGAGACTATCACTTGTTTTGTTTTCTTTGGCACCAGTGTGTCTGTGTTTAGCTGTATGTATGTCCTCTTGCCAGATCTGGGACATTTGGAGTTATAACATTAACATCACAGGAGACAGAGCAGAACGTATTAGTAAGGATAATCATCCAGCATTCTTCCACATCATATAAACAAAACAAAACCAAAACTTTTAAAGATAAAGAAAGGGAGAGTTCTACAGAGCGGCTGAAAAAAGGCACTGAAATAAATGCAAACAATTGGAAATTTTGTGGCAGTCAAGCAGAAACAGGGACTGGCTGCAGTGTGCCATCAACACCAGGTAAGCAAGCAATTCATCTAACAGCCTGACCAACAAAGAAGTACGATCATTTATTATTTCCTAAGGAAAGAGTCTATTTAGGAGCAAGCTTCCCCATTTATCTGAGCAACAGAACTGTGGCTGGTCAAGAATTTTCTGGCAAATGTGTATAATTGCAAAATTAATGGTTTTTTTTTTCCTCTTGAAATTCAGATTATATCAATTTTCCATTTATTTTTTTTTTTTAATTCAGATAACTGGATTCTTTCTTTCTGGGTAAATCCAAGCAAAATCAAAATATTTCACTTTGTGAACTGCATGATAAGGTCTTTTTAATGGCTTGGGTTTTTTTCAGAACATCTTATTAGCAAGCTGTACCTGCCACGCTGCTTCATGCAGTCGGTTGATTTATGGACTCTCTGTATAAAGGGAACCTGGTAGACTATGAAACACTGGCAGAGCCATATGATAGAGCAGGTTACCTCTCTCACGTGACCTAGCTCAAAGAGACAACTTGCATGAGGTAGTCAAATATCTACTGCTCTGGGACTAATGATTCTTTGTAGATCTTCATAACATCATTAGCGTGAGAAGGATTTCTTCCTACTTCCCCTCCCAATGAACTTTGCTGTTTCCCAGGTGGTCTCCTCCCTCTGCTTCAGTGTAGTCTACATAACCCAGTTTCACTAAACCCTTAGCAAGTGGAAATCTGTCAGCTCAGGCAGTCCACCAGCATTCCTGTACAGAAAACCTAGCAGCATTCATCAGACAACTTGGGATCCACCCAGTGTTCATCAATGCATTTTCATAAAGACATTCCAAATCTATTTTCTTATGCTTTAGTGACATTGCCTAAGACTAATGAAATGAACACCAAAATGAATAAATAAAATTTATCTCTGAGCAGTGAAGAGTAATTTAAAACTTTGAAATCTGTGGCACTGAGTGACATGTTTTACGGGGCATGGTGGCGATGGGTTAACAGTCGGACTAGGGAATCTTAGTGGTCTTTTCCAACCTTCATGATTCTGTGACTCTATGAAAGGTCTCTGAATTTTAGAAGGATTTTCAGTTGTGACAGCTAAAGGTGTTATTAGGTAAAGAACATGGATGGAACATTCAAAAATAACTTCGGAAATAACACAAATAAACAGCTTTGACTTCTCTTTCCCAGCTGTTACCAAATCTCTGACTTTCTTGGACTAGTATCTTTGGGTTTTTCCTTTCTGCTTTTTCTTCCCCTGCCTTCAATAGGAGGACAATGCCTTGAAAGAGATCCAATCCCTCCATCGCTCTAATATTTACACACATAACAGCACACAAAACTCTATATAACCCAGACCCTAAATTTCACTATCATGCAATCATCGATATGCAGGAAAGGACTGCTGAAGGGCTTTGGTCCAGTTCCCCTACGTAAAGCAGAACTATCACCAGCTGTAGCTCAGGTCCTAAGTGGCTGCCCTGACTGATTCCAGTCTGAACAAGTCACTAGGGCTCACAGGTTTAGATGTACTTACATACATAGAAACACAAGACCAACCTGCTTACTTTCTCCTTCCTTCTTAATCAGGTAGTTCCTTCCTCATGCTGTCCCTTTAAAAGCAGTTTTGTGCCAAACTTCAGTAAAAGGATGCTGGCAACACTTTTTAATAAAAGGCAAATCCCACTTATCACTTTTGATATTCATTTTAGTAACATTAATCATGATGAATTCATTCAGCATGTCGCATGACTGCTGTGTGTAATTTCTTAGGAATTCCATTTTCATTTAACATTAATTAAAGAGCAGTTATTATAGTGTTACCAAAATTAATTCCTGGTCTGCAGCCCTGCCTGCCAAGTTTCAACCTTCAGCAAATTATTATGGGTGAGTTATAGACCCTGGGAAAATGAGGTCTATAATGGAATATTAACTATAGTGATGCATTCATCACTATATTACAAAAAGGGCAATGTTCGGGGAGATGGCAATCATTTGAAATGATGCACTCTCTGATCCTGCCTCTGCCTAGCCCTTTAAGAGAGTTATTGGAGCCCACAGAAATTACGGATAGTTAGCAAGCTTGTTTAATCCAATATGGCTTGTGAGACATTCTATTCTTCTTGCTTAGAGTCTGTTTGATTATGATACAATGATCAGACTCAGGATATTACCTCTTTGGCAATTCAGCTTCCTGCTGCTGAAGCTGTACAGACACCGTGGCAATATTTTTGATACAGCCCAGCAGAGCTAAGTGTCATTCATTAGAAGAAGATTTATTCACATGCATCTGTCTTGAATCTGTCATATTCTCCCTAAAGGGACTCAGGCATTTAATGTCTTTTTTTTTCCTATAACATTCACCATGGCATATATCAACTTAGTTTTCTCATATTTTCAGCACACACACACAAAAAAGCAGTTTTGTATATCTAAAGGATTTTACTACATCCTGTTTTTGCAAGAAATCCTAGAGAGACCATGAATTATATAACAGATCTTCCAGGAGGAGAGGAGCTTGGGCATTACTCTTCTTCTTGTTTTATCCCAGTTCACACACCATTATTTGGACCCTTGCTCAGGCATCTTTCCTATAAAATTCCAAACAGCTCCAAAGCCTGCCTGCTGACAATCCTACACCATAAATGTCAATACAAAAGGTCTGATTTTTGCTAAGATTGGGACAGATTTTTTCTTTTTAACTTAATGGAGGAGGAAAAAAAAAATACAGAGGAAAGCCACGTTAAGGTTGGAGCAGAATGTGAAGACTTCTGTGTGCCTTTTTTTCCAGTCACTTATTTAACATTTCTCTTTGGGAAAGTTGTTCCCCAGAGTGGCTCCTACAGATCAAATTCCATTCCCTATAACAATGCTGAACTTCACAGGTGTCCAGAACCCAAGGAGACCTACAGTCTGCCCGTAACGACAAATGACAGAGAGCAGGTTTGTCATGCCATGGGAACAGATGGACCCATCATAACCCAACTGAGAATGTGTATAGCTGGGGCTGAGACATCTGTCTTGCTTCTGGTCCAGAAAGCAAGTCCCCAGGGCTCTGGGCAAAGCCAGAGGAGCTGTGACTGTCTGGACACATCCAGGAAGGCACGTAACATGGTTCCTAGCAATAAACCCATACAGCTACCTGTGTATCAGCTCTCAGGCATAGAGGTGGCAGAAATCCAAAGCTAAGCACAACAAACATTGACTTCTGTCTCATGTATCAGCTTCCTGGAATTCAAAATTGGATGAGGCCCCATCTGTTGCCCCAGCGAGGGTTCCTTCAATTGCACAGCTCGTCACTCCATTTCCTAGCAAGGCAGAAGGAGCACCTACTAATGTGCTATGACACAGCAGACTCAACAAAGAGCCTGTTTCAGATTCCTCTGTTGGCTGAGAGGACTTGATCCTGCACTTTTCTCAACACAGGACCAGGTGCCTACCCAGACAGGAGACTAAGGAACTTAGGGAGCTCAAGCTGCTAACTTGCTGCCATGTATTTTAGGAAATTATCATTCTAGTGTTGCAATGCCAACCTAAGCCATTCTTTTGGTTCCAAACCTTAGTGCCTCAACATTCAAGACGCCCAGTATCCACCAAGGGATAATGCACCCCATTTTGGGGTTACAATACGAAGTTTATCCCAAGAGCGGCAGCATTATTCCTAACATGAAACAATAGCCTCCACTTACAAGATTTTGGCAAATCTTGTTCACTACAGTAGTTGTCCCAAAGCATCCCTGAGAGTACCTGCTCTGCTTTTCCCACAGCTTGGCTCTTGTGCATCAGACACCAGCTTGCTTTCTCTAGTTAGCCAGGAACTTATACTTGGTAAAAGCATATTCTCCTGAAAGTAATATCAGAAAAAAAAAGAGAAAGAAAAAAAAAAACCCAACAAATTTATCAACTAAAAATCGTTCCTTGAAAACATTCAGTAACAGTTTACAAAGCAACAGAAGTTCTTAAAATGCCACAAAGTTATGTCTGTGACATGAGCTTCTCAGAACTGCAAGCCCTATGTGGATGTGATGATAAAAAAGACGAAGGGATGAGACTGATTACAACACTGAATATCCTAAAAATTGTCATGACTTGAGTCAGTAGTCAGCAATTAACTACTAAACTATCAGTTTCCTCTTTTTACATTTTAAATATTTGAAGAAGAAGAAATAAGAGATAACCCCTCAGATAAAAATCAAGCTTCTCAGGAACCCCGTTACTGCATGGCATTGAGTCACACAGGTGTTCCCATTTAACATCCTGCCAGGACACCTGGGAACAAAATACTTTAAGGGATTTTTGGTATTTTCTTGCAAGGTGACATCCATCACCCTTGAGTAACAACTTGCTACAGTTTGTTCTAAAATGTTCTGTGTGATTAAGCACTACAAGTTAAGTTCAAAGCACACATCATTGCGTTCCAGGTCATGCACAGGCACAAACACGGGAAGGGAAAAGTCTCTCTGACGTTTTCAGGTAAGAATGTCTTATGTATTTTTCACAGACTTCCTCTAAACTTTGCCAAACTCTGCCAACACACGCCTTCGGTATGAATAAAGGACTCAGCTAAGAAAAGGTATCTATCATGAGCAGGAAATGTGCTGCTACCTTGTGACTCATTCAAACAACATTTTCAGCAAGGATGTGAGTTTCACCTAATTGATTACAATAATTTTGCGAACATATTTAACTCCATTACTCAATTTTAGCCCCCTTGAGGCTACTAGGTAGTTGGACATGCACCTAGTAAAGGTTATACTAATCATCCCTACTAAATAGATGCTTGGTTCTTCCTAGCATCACAAAAGATAAGTCTGTAGAAAGGTCACTATACAGAACAAAGAACACTGTGATGCCTCTTGGTACTAGATCAAATATATAACAAATAAAGTGTAACTGGTATATGTGCCCACACTGATACATTTTCCACTCTTCAATTCTTGCCCAGTCATAAAAGTGCATTTTCAAATACTGTTTTGTGTTAGTTTTCCCAGGCTTCGGAAAGAGAAAGGAGATGGCTTAGCAGGTCATTCAGTCCACACCCAGCTGATTCTGCAGATTACACTGATGTCCCACCAGAATATTAATAAAAAAAATGTCACACTGTATCTTGAAATGAGGCTTCATCCCAGCGCTGTCAGTCAATAGGGCCTTTTGGTCTGTGCTCCAGTTTTGTTTAAATCCAATGGGCAGACTTACTGTATCTCACACAAGCTGTGCACAGTCCTTCTACGTTTGCAACTTAAGGGAATGTGACAGTGAAGGATGTGAGTAAATTGAATTTATGATGCATTTCTCTCAAACAGTGTCTTCATATCCCCTAAGGGTGATTCTGCTGTACAGAATTCTACACCTGCAGCTGTGCACTGAGTCACTGCTTGGTACCACACAAAGCACATGCCCATAGGAGGAAAGAAGGCACTGCTTGAGATAAATACATTACAGATTCAATCTGCTCCGATTTTGTTAGTGCCACCTCTATGTTTTGTTAACTTTTCCTACTTCTGTGGTGTAGATGTTGTGTTACATAGGCTATAAAAGGACCTGCTAGGAAATGAGTTCTTCCTCACCAGGCCATGCTCATGTAGATAACCGTATTTGTGTTCACACAGTAGCAAACAACACTGACTGTCTAGCCAAAGCTCAGAAAGAACTAAAGGGCACGTAAATATTATGCATTTGGTTTTTGCTTACAGCTCTCCATAAAAACTCCCTATTGGAATAGTCCTATTGAGAAGACAAATGCCAGAATAGTTGAAGCTTATTACATTTAAGGTCCAACTACTGAAACGCTACCTTGAGATTGCAACTTAGTCACCACAGTTGCCCTGATCCTCAATTTTATACGAAATTTCTAAAAATAAACATCTGCGATTACATGAGAACATTTTACTGGGTTTTAGACCCTTGAATGTTTCAATGAAGTCAGTGGGTTTACCAAGCAACAGCTGTTAAACAAGTTAAACTCCCATTTAACTCATCAAAAAAAGGAAACGCAAACGTAAAAACTGACAATTGGTTGTAAATCACACCGCCCCAGATGCTACTGTGTGGTGAAGAACATTAAATTTAGCTCTTCTCAGTCTTTGAAGCTGAGAGTTTTTCCACAGGAGCTGAAGAAAAGTAGAGTGAATGCTGAATTTCCATTTCCCAGACATTTCGCTGTAAGAATTAACTTGATGTGGAGACATTTCTTAATTTCCTTTGAAAATCCTGGTTCCTGAGTCTACAGAGTCAAGAGTCCTCCCCTTTCTGGCTGGAGATCAGAGGACTTCATAGCAGCCTCTCTCCCCTGGGTTGCCTAAAAGACGCACACAGTGTTAGTTCAGATTTGGTGCCAAAGCAAGACCTCCCGAGCTGGGCTCTGCTGCCTGTGGAGGTGAAGACTGCCAGTGAGGTGACAAAATAGGAATGCTGAAGGTTCAGAGATATAAAGCAAACCTTTTTTCCCCCCTTTTCTTTGTTCTGTTTTGTCTCTTATTCAGGACAGCTTTTGCCAGCTGTTGCTTCCTACGCTCCCACTGATGGAGTCCCACCATTTGTGAGCTCTGAATGGTCTGTCACATCTCCATCCACTTCACAATTACACAGGAGCTGCTATGAATTCCAGAAACATAGAAAAACCTTTCTTTCTTCTCAAGTAATCAAACACAATTACAGCTGATAGTATGAAGGAAGGACTTTTTAAAGAATGGGTTTTATGGAGCTGGACAAGTTGATAAGAGGCAGATTTGGTCAGACAGAACATTTTTATGAGGAACGTGAATTTTCACAAAACTTCCTTTAGAAAGCTTCTTTTGTTCCAAGCTTAGAGCTGCTTCTTTCTTCTAAAAGACTCATTTGAGCACCACTATGGAGCTACATTTCACTTCAATCCATCCTCAGAAAAAAATCTGCCTCTCACTTAAGATTTTGGGCTCTGCTGCTCTCCATGTAATGGAGACGGCTCTCTAACAAGGTCAGTTTATCCAATAGATATGTTCAGGCAACCATCCTCCATCAGATTTTGAGAAAAGAATTCCAGAGGCCAGAGCTGGATTGATTCAGTGTCACAGAGACTCAGGAAGCTCTGTTTTACCCCTCCCCCCTCAACTGTGGAGAACAGGATCTATTTTCTTGCACAGAGTCAAGTTTAAATAAATAAGAATACATTGTATTCTGAGAGTTGCTATTACCAGTTTAGGGGGAACCACATTATCTTCTCACCAATCACTGAGAAATTTGTAGTGGTAAACCCGTTAGCCCTCAACAAAAGTTCCTACACCTATTCCTGTTTCTCAGGATTCTCTAAAATAACTTCTTAATGGATTTATTCAAATACATTTCTTCAGTCTTCCTCAGCTTTCTTTCCCTGTAAGGTTTTACAGTTCTTCCTTCTTCCCATGTGGTCCCCTTAATAAAATATATTTTATGTGCTATGAAGGAGGAGAGATGACTTGGGAATTGTGGTTGTGTGGGAATTGTCCATGTCAGCCATACCACGATGTTTGCTGACACAGCACTGAGCAGAGCCACAGCACCGATTTCACCCTTCCTCACTGAATCACAGATTTGTAGGGTTTGGAAAGGACCTCTGGAGATTATCAAGTCCAACCCCTCTGCTAAATCAGCCTCCTTTATTTGTCAACTTCCTCAAAGTTTTCATTTCCCTTTAAAATACAGTTTGTTGCGGTAAAAGATGAGAATGAGGAGCTCACTTCATCACAAATTTAAAAAGCAAAATTGAGTGTTGTCATTCAGCTGAAATGCAGCTAAGATATCCAAAATGACTTCTTTTCCTCGCATTAATCTTTCAAAACAGTGTTCGACATCTATCAAAACTCTTCCATAAACAACTTTTTTTTTTTTTTTTTTTTTTTTTTTTTTTTTTTTTTTTTCCATTTCAGGTAATGATACTTGATTTGCTCCGTAACGTGCAGGAAAGTCTGGTGAATGTTAGGATTGTTTGGCAGACAGGAAGTGACTGCATCATTAACACTATCCAGAAGTGAGTGGTGATAAACCCTGGCACGGCAACAAAAAGAATAGCTAGGCAGAGTGACACGAGAACTTGTGGAGTACATTCTGCAGTCGAAGGCAGAAACCCACATGAACTCAAAACAAAACCAGTTCAAATAAACCTTGTCCCTTGCAAGCTATAAACAGAATGAGTTCAAGAGTGAACGTAATGGGGATGGCATGGTAGCAAAGTGAGATAAGATGGTTTTTTCACTGCTATTTTGAATAATCAAGCACATTCTAGTTTTCCTCTAAGTATGTTTAACAATATAATGATAACCGTAATCAGTTAAGAGAAGTCCAGTTGCAGCTACCATCTTAAAATTATCTTTCAAGAATTTCCTGCTGTTATTATCTTACAGCTCTGGCAGCTCAGATGAGACTGAATGGCAACTCGCGCTATTAACACAGTAGGGTATCAGACTTACAATTTGGAAAGAAACAAAAATTCACCAGATATATCCTCAGATACTGACGTGCTTCTCATTTTTAACCTTAAGCTCAATAAAGTTTCATGAATTTCTGCACGGTGTCCATGCTCCTATATACTGCCTACACTGAATTACTGCTGTCGTTCTTCTTTCAGCAGGAAATATGAGCCAGTTAATGGATTTACCTTATTTCCATTCATGGTAGAAACTCAAGAGGATTGAAAAAATATATATATATCTACCTATAAGTGATGGAATATTGAAAAAAATTGTAATTACAAATGTATTCATCAATTAAGCCATTTCTGACCTTCTAAAAAGGAAGTAGATACTGATATCTACTATCTATCCAATAGATACTGACCTGCTTTATGCATGAATTTGATCCATCCTAATCTACATATCTATTATATGCTGGAGTAATAGCTCTCATTCTATCACATCTAAAATAAACTTTTCTAATGAGTTCAAGGGAATGAGAATATTTGCTTTGGCATCATGGGTATACGCATTTCACAGACTTAGTCTATTCTGACATAATCAACAGCAGGGGAACACATTAACTTTATCCTCGGTCTTCCTAACCTCAGCAAGCTTGATAGCCAAGCACAAAGTCAGGCAGCACAGGTAATTATTTTGAAAAACAAGAATCAAAGTCTCAAGAGAATCTTATGAGATTCTAACCTACACGGAGAATGGTTAAATATGGATAGTGTTTGGACTAGCAAAGCACTGGCCTAGGAAGAGTCCTTTCATCAGTTTCAATACTTATCATATTTGCTTGTCCAAGTAATGGATAAATGATTAAGTTTTCATAACAGCACATTGAAAAAAAGAAATTAAAGAAGTGTAAAGACTAACAATTTGTGGCAAATATATGATTCAGGTGCTGATGGTACGAATAATGCTGAAGAGTTTGTATGTTGGCATAGAGTGCACAGCAGATTCGTACTTTGGAAACACAGACACATTTCTAGCAGCTGCTGATGACTGGAAGATGGAATCATGTGAAATGCCTTATGCTTTGAGGGTAAATTATCAGAAACATCCATGTTAGGAATCCACTTGAGAAGCCGAACCATCTAAATCCCAATGAAATAGATCTGAGCTGCAAATCGTCTTTACAGTGTTTTCTGGATCTCCTACAAAAGGCAGCGGAGCAAAGTAGAGAGATCTCAATGTATCTCTTATTCAAGCTGGAATCTCCCTACAAAACGATAATGCACTAAATGAAAATATTAATTTAGATCTCCTTAGGTCTATAGGCATGTAGTGCAATAGTGCTTAACGAAATGCTTAATGAAGGCTTATTAAGGGTATTAAAACTCACTAGCAGTGCAGCGTAGCACTACAGTGCTTTCTGTTTTTCTGTAAGTTCACCTGAGGACAACTCAAAGCTGTCTAAATGGGATCTGCGGGCATCCTCTTGGATGTCTATGACTTACTGAATCACACAGACACTTTTATACCCTTAGCATTCAGAATCTTGCTGTTAATCATGACATTAAGGCATCACTTTTCTTCGTTTCTTTATTTTCTTTTCCTGTATGAAAACTTTTAGAGGCAAAAATTTGGTTTGGAGCAACATGGCATTTTGTCTCTTTTGCTTGGTCTCTTTGATGTCAAACAATTTATTTTTGAGTCAGAGACCCAAGTCTCCCACAGCGTTACCAGAATTCCTTGCTACAGCTTTAGCCTTTGCCATAACATGGAAGCCCAGTCTATAACTTAGCACAGAATTCAGTTGCCTAAATGTAAGCACCCTGCTCTATTTAAGATGTTCCAGAGCATCTGAGACACCTGCACAGAATGTGTAAAGATGACATAAGACATCTGGGAGACAAAGGTCTTTAACAGCTCCAAGCTAGAATACTCTGAAGTATCTCAAAAGGCAGAAGACATCCACTTAAAGCAACTGAACCTACATTCAATCTGACAGAATATCAAGATGGGAGCATATCCTCAAACTTTTATTTTCATGACTATTGGTCAGATAAGCTTTGACAAACATCAAGGATGGCATTCCTGGATTTAATAATATCTGCAGTAACTCCTGATGAAGTATTTCTCTATTGTGGCACCTCCTTTCTCTTTTCCTCTCTTTTCAAGTTTTCAAAGTCTTCACTGTCACACACGGAAATACTATATTTGTGTCTCTTTGAAATCTCCTCTTCTTTGTCAAGTATTTATCCAGGGTCTGTCTCAAACTTAAAAAGTATTTCACACTCAAATCTCTGATGTAGCTTTAAATAGATATAACATAACACGTTCATAAAGCATCAAGACAGCTTGCTTAGATCATCAAAAGAAATTATTCCACAAAGAGGCCAGCATTAATTCAAGCCGAGATAGGGTCTTCAGCTATTCCTTCTTTACATTTGAGTGAATTAGTGGTGGGGATTATTTTACTGCTGGTTTTCATTGGGGGGTTTTCTGCTGCTATTTTCAGCAGTTGGTTGTCAAAAGTTTTTCTGGAAAGCACTGATGACACAAACAATCTACTGATCTAATCTGGTAGTAGCCTCGTCTTAATTAAACTTAGTGTGTCTGCGTACTGAGGAATGATTTTAGCCCTGGAATTCACATAGAAAGCCAAACTCAGGTTTTGCTGGAAACACTTATCTGGGGAAAAATACCGTATTTCAAGCAGTTGACACACAAGCAAATAAAAAGCTCAACTATTCTGGGAAGTACCACATAATGGATTTAAAAGATGAACAAAATCCCAGTGTTTATTCAGTCTAATGGATAAAAAGAACAAACTCGTTGCCTTATCACAGGGGCTGATTGTACAGGAAGCTGAAATTGGCTGTTTCTGACAGACAGTGAAAAAATAGCATTTGTGCCCATAAAAAAAATGTCTACTTATTTGGTATTCCGTATGGAAAAACCAGTATGAGTCCTCAGCCAACCTTTCCTTCTTTTTTTTTTTTTTTTTTTATTTTAATCACTAAACTGTCTTGATTTGTACTTTATTTGAAGTTCTCAAAATGAAACTTTCAATCTCTTTCTCAATAAAAATAAACTTGCCTTTGTTAGTTAGTAGGCAGCTGACACAAAGTTTGAGCATTCACTTGTTACGGGAAGGACCATCTGGGAACGAATCTTTCACATAGCAGAAAGATGTGAGAATTCTGCAGATTTTTACTAATAAATAAAGCTGATTTGTGAAATTGGTTCCCAAAATCAGCCCACATTCTGAGAAAAATCAACGTTACTATTGGAAAAATTCTCACTTCATTTCATATATTCCTAGTTACCTATTAACAGCTGAATGCCACTATTCACCCTTCATAATAAAACTTTCCCTTTCCACCAAAATATTTCTTCTTTAGATTTAAATTGTACATTGTGAAAAACTCCAATAAAGCATGGGTTGTTTGCATGGTTATCTTGGTTTATTAATTTACCGTCATTCATGTACAGACACCTCTTGCCTGTGGGTAAGGGCAGTACTCGCCTTTTAAACTATATGACCTATCCTCTATCAACTGAAAAAATGTTTTAGCTGTTATTCCCTTAGCAGGATAGCTGTGGGCTGCATTATTTATCTGTTACTAGTCTGTCAATTCATTTTCACTTTTCTCACTGGATAGGCGAGATCCTTCAGAATTTTCTGGAAGCACAAATAGGGACTGTCATATCCTAGCATGAGAAATGTAGCATAAGGTCTGAAGTCTTGACTCCGGACTGAACAGGAGAGAATATAAAATATCTTTTCATTCCAAGCTTCAAAAAATAGTCCAAATTCTGTCAGAAATGGTTTTTGTTACCTGACTGTCTGGGACTAGATCAGCTCTTCCAGTCCCCAGTTACTCCCAAGACAGTAAGAATTTCCACAACAGAAATCTGCTGCTTAAATAAATGCATACAGCACTGCCAATTCAAATGTCTTTTACACAGTTGGTACTGGAGTCAGAGTAGGGCAACCAATGCT
The DNA here is from genome assembly GCA_016647715.1 of Pavo muticus. Lineage (NCBI taxonomy): Eukaryota > Metazoa > Chordata > Aves > Galliformes > Phasianidae > Pavo > Pavo muticus. The sequence continues at coordinate 87,284 of JACDJE010000443.1, forward strand.
CTGATGCCTGGATGCTGGTTCCTGAGCTACACATAAAGACATCCCTGAGCTAGTGATGCACATAACCTCTGCACAGAAAGGCATTCGGGATAATGAATAATGACCTGCAGGTCAGAAGAAAGAAAGAAAGTTCAGAGGGTCATTCATAATGGAAGAGTCTCCCATCCTTCCGTTCTTGTATTAGAAAAATCACACCTGAGCAACTACATGGACTTCGCTCTGAAAGGCAGAGAGAGACAGTCTGTTCTAGAACAAAACCAATTCACTGCTGTGCCATGTAACTATCCTTCTCCCAAATAATAACTCCCCTCATATTTCTCTTTCTGTCCTTTACTTTTTTCCTTTTTCTTCTTTTCATTTTTTTTTTAAAGATCCTATCAAAAATTTGTAAAACAAATTCTTAATCTTGCAAACATTATTCACTAATTTCTTTTGATTTATTTTAGCTTCACAGTAGTGTTTTACCAAGACCAGTCCTATGGGGTTGCATGATTGCCAGCTCTCATAATATAATATATTCTTTGCAATCAGATATGTAACTTGCAACCATTTTCTGTATTTTAATCAATTTACTTTAGGATACACTCTTAACCCAAAAACTATATAAATTTAGAAGAGAAAAGTGAAAAATTTGCAATCCATTGGATTATCCCTTGTACATAAGCCCTGAAATTCCCTGTCCTCACCACTCCTGCATACAACTTCACAATCTTTGAAAGAGCCTCAAGGGGCTATTTAGCTCAGAACTTCACAAGGCAGACTATGAGAAGGAAAGATAGAGAATTTAAGACCGAATGTTCAAGTAGTTCTGTTCAGCAGTTGCTTAAGTGTTAGTATGGACGTTTTTAGACCGATAAAAATCAACAGCTGCTGAAAGTTCTTTAAGCTTCAGAACTGGGATAAATGCCCATTGCAAACTGCGTCAGAAAAGGTGGAAGTTGTCTTGCTTTGAATGCATACTAAATTAAAAAACATAAGGAAACTATTGTGCTTGCATCCTGCAGAACAAAGTACGTGTTGTAGAATATATTCTTCAATAATTCAGACTTTAAAAGATGCAGCATTTCAAGCCTTAAAATAACAGCTACACTCTTGTAGGGGTTATACCACATGGAGGTGTTCATTTCCCTTTGTCTTAGTTGCATAAACTCAAATCAACCCCATACAGTAAATGATGTCTGCCCTATTGTCTTATGTAAACACTCTTTTGTTATTCTTCAGTGAAAAGCTGTGTTTAAAGAAAGCTCTGTATGAATTCCAATAAAGAAACTAGTATAAGAAAACTGGATTCATAAAATGAATTAGAACAGCTCTACTGTTTCATCGACTGGTGCTGGAAAGCCAGCAAAGTCAGATAATATTTTATTTGGAGCTGAAATGAACTGTTGTGAACTCTGACAAAGTAGCACTTCAAAGCATTCTGAACATACTGCCACCAGCATACGGAAATTTATCGTGACTGAGAGCCTGACTCTGACCCTGTTTACATCATCATTACTCTGCTGACTTCAGCTGTATGGAAGATCAGAATTAAGTCATTCTGGGCTATCTCTGTTCTCCATGATTAACGAAACATTAAAAAAAAGAAAGGAGATCACGCTTGATACACCTCTTCTTTCAACAAAGAGCAGTTTAGAAAAAAAAAATCAGACAAAATGCTAAGCTACACTGGGGAATCTTCACGGGTGGCCCACGCAGGAATTGAGTGAACTGATGAAAAGATGTCAGCTTTGGTGATATTGCTGAATCTTCAGAAATTTGTGCTTTCTGGGAACGGGATACAGCCCACTGCAGTGCAGTCCACATGGGTCCATTATTTTTACTGAACCTTGGGAATACATCAACATAGCTACATTATAACAAAAATAATAGTAAAGGTATTTTAAAACTTTAAGATACATATTTTTACAACCTCAAGCTTGCTATGAATTTCAAGGGGATGAATATATAGCAATCTGACACGATTACAACAATAATTCATTAATGATCTGTATCTATCAGTACTCATCTGGTTCTCTTGGGATGACATCAAGACTTATCTGTGCTATATATTTCACAGACAAAGAAGAGACTTTTTTGTCCTCACAGATCAACAGAATAATGCAATTGCTGAATGTACATAAAAGCCGACACATAGGAGGTTTGTTACACAGCAGAGTATAAATTGTATTGCTAGATATCCCTAAGCGTTCCCTTTACGTATATATCTTTTAATCTATCCTGTATGTAAGTCTTCAGACATAGAAAACATTTAAAAACTTGTGAAATTCCTCGATGGCACACAAGTGAATTAATAGCAAATATAGCATAGCCACTGAGATGAATTCAAAGGGCTTTGAGTCTTTAGATCTGGTGTGTAATTTATCTGACACATGGCACGTGAAACTTAACATAAAGTAATGCAAATTGGTTACAGAAATGCAATTCAGAAGTAAAAAGTGAAAGGGGAAAAAACACAGAGAGACTTAATAACACTGGACACCCAATAAAACAATCATAGAAACTGGCCTGCTGCCAGCACAGTACAAATATACATGTCCATGAAACTGATAGAGCAAAAATCCCACCACCACTCCCCAGGGGAGTGGTTTTAATCTTAGCCATAGCTATGATGTCATCAAAAGCTATTATTTCATTCCTGCTTCCCTCCCCCCCAACCCCCAAAAAAAAAAGAGCCCAGCCAAGACAAATTGCACAATGAGATCTCTCTCCCTGCAATAACACATGCCAAGAGCGTGGTGGCTGGAACACAGATTTAGGTGAAAACAATGCAATTTTTAGGAATGTATCAACAGTTTCAACATTTCAACAGAGTAGTCCATTATGGTTTTGGGCAACCAATCAAGATTGGGGAGACCGTATTTACCATGTATGATCACACCATCCCTGTACAGAAGACAGCCATAAAGCCTATGACCTGCTTATCTCCTACTCATAATTATTTAAATGTGTGCATAGAGATTAATTTTACCTTTGATGTATTTCTTCAAGCCAGCGTTACCTCTCCAGCCCAGAAACTGGCAGGAAGAGAGAAGTGTGTGAAATTTCGTCTCTCCAAAATTGTAACTTGCTGGAGTTAGTCATTCACTTAAAATATCTTTTTCAAATGTGCCCTGAGGTTTATATTTTTTTAATCACTTCCATGCCCCTTCAAATTCCATCAGATGCTGCCTCTTTAGTGGGATTTCACAAATGCCACTGTCTCCCTGCCATTTTGTGAACTTTCTCAGACAAAATACTTCATAATTTCTTGCAGTCCTCCTATCTTCTAAACATTCAGAACAGACTGTGATGCCAAAAACAGCAGAGACTCTTTCATTTGTACATTCAAGAAGAGATAACAGCTTAACCCTGCCTCTTTGCAATTAGAGCTCTGCAATGTAACGTTGACTTGGTAGTGTAAAAGTCCCTTTCACCGACATACTACTGTAAGGCACTTTTGCAAATCTCTTGATGAATCCCAGGTCAGCTAAACTGTTCAGTTACAGCTTTATCCCAACCCAACTAGCTAAGCATTAATGTTAGCAGCCTCCCGCATCCTAATCCTGTAACACTTGACACTGACCCACACTCAGTCCCGAATGATGTGTGCGTTAGCATAAAGCCAGGCAAACAACATATTAATCAGAAATGCAACACGAAAGTGAAAGATGTAAAAACAGCACTAGCAATTGTTTTAGCAAAAAGAAAGATGCCACTCTCCCCAGACATAAAACTGGTTCTTAGAGGCTTAAGTAAAGCTGAGGAAATAGCATAAACAGGTATGCAAATGTGTTGAATTTCCACAAATCTTGTAACTAAGCTATTAGAAGGTGTCTGACTTAAAACATGAGGACTTAAAACAAGAGGAAAATAGAGTCTGAGATCAGATTGAAAGAATTAGATGCAGACTTAGAAAATGGAAAGTCTTTTATGTGTGATAGACTCCCATCCTCTGTAATTCACTGCAGATTGAGTAAACGATTCCTTCAGATCTGCTGCTGACAGCTTAATATTCCCAATGATAATGTTGTCAGGTGATAACACAGAGCCAGCCCATGGGCTTTGATCTGAATAGAAAGTTTGCATTGACTGCATTATTTGGAGAGAGATTCTGTTTGGAAAAGAATCACTGAAATGTTACCTAAAGAGCATGTGATTGTGGACAGAAGCGCATCAACATCAAAAAGATCCAGGCTGCCTTCCCTGAACAAATCTAAACCATGACTGAAATTCTCTCTCCAAAAACTATTACTGAGGCAGCCAGAGGCACACAAGAGCTATCCTAAAGAACACACTCCGTTTTTAAAATGAGTGCTATTGTTAAATGTATTCTCTCAAATTTCAGGAACATGAATGCACGGCTTGTACAAACTCTCCTTTAAACGTCTCTCTGCATCTTTCCTTAGCTAACCACAAAACCAATGAAATTCCTCTAAGTTTCTACATACATACATCTAAATATGCTTCCAATTATTTTCCTGGCATGGTCAAAGAAGAATTTTCATAGACTAAGGCCTTTATGTCAAGATAATAAAAATGTGTCTTTTCAAATGACATTGATACTGTTCTGTTGCTGAGTGCCTGATTCAGTGATTGCAATAGTGAAAAGCTGGATTGTCCCTGTGGGTACTTAAGGAGAGGAGAGGAGCAGCATTCCCCATCCTCCACACACATTAGGGACTATCATTCCCCATCTGTAGGTAAATGGTACAGAAAGAGAGAGGAGAGTAAAGAGGTGTAGGGGTGCGATTCTTCTCTTCAACCACATATCAGCCTTTGGAGGAGGTAAGTCTGCCACCAGTGCAGGGAAACTTGCAGAATAGTTCTTAAGAGGGATGAAATTTCTCCATTACCTAGTCAGCTCTACTTTTTAGGAGGAAAGGCCAAGAAGGAATGGCCAGAGACTGAACTCAAAACCAATCCACTTCTGTCTTCAGTAGCTCTCCTGCCATGAAGAAAAGCCTCAAAGGCTTTCAGTCCAGTGCAAGTTATTTAATCTGAATCAACAGCCAGGGCGTTAGCTAACAGAAAACTGAGAAGAGATTCTCCTCTCCTCATAGCAGCCAATAGCTGATGCATCTCCTGCACCAGAGACCGCTACTAAATGTGCTTAATAGACTCCAGTGGACATACCCAGAGAGGCAAAGAAATGCCAAGCATTTTTGAAATCCTGAATGTATTTGGCTTCACAATATGCTTTGTACCTGTGACACGCATTGCCCTATCTGCTGTAAATCCACTAGGTAGCAATGGACTTGGACATCCCTAAGATCCCCTACAGTAAGGCATAGCAAATATTACACGTGCAGGTCTGCAGACAGACCTGCTGTGTACCAATCTTCAGGTTTGTGCTTCATATACATATATGTCAACCTGTATCACATCCCATTTCCACATCACGTTTCAGTTTCCAGTATAAGATGCATTCTGACAGCTTGCTCAGAACACTGTAACCTTATCAATACAGCATACTTGGAACACGAGGAAACAGGGATTTGAACTGGTGGGCAAAGTGGTACTAACGATTAAAAACCACAAATGCCAACTGGAAATTGGATTTGGAAAACAACCTGATGGTTTTGGAGACTACTACACATTAGAACTCAGGAATTAACCTGAAAATTGCTGTCAGATATTACATTTACTATAATTGCTTTCCCACTTTGATTGAATTGCAGAGTTACCACCTACCACACAGTAGATAAGCTGTAACACTTGTAACTTGAGTATTATTCATATCATATGGGTTTCATTAAGAGCTTCCATACGATACTGCCCTGTTTGCATGCACACACACGTCTGTGTGCATATCATCAAATCAAATTACTTTATTTCAAAACTAAGGTTGTCTTTCTGCTTAATACAGGCATCCTGGAGCTATCATTGAATAAAGAGCAGTGCAAGAATAACGGCAACTAGGTCTCCTAACACTCAAGGTACTGCTGGCAGTGATTTTAATATACTCTTTAAAAAGTGGTGAATTAAAGGGACTTTTTTATTTCAATTAAACAACAATAACAACAGTAAAATGTATTCCAACACCTAAGCACAATATGCCATTTAATAACATAGGAATCTGAACTTCACCAAGGGCTGAGACCACTGCTGTTTCCAGGATCTGCTTTTTGCAGTATAGAAGAATACATTTCTTGTTAGATTGTAACTTCTTAATTGTAAGCCTAGTACACAAAAGTGATGGTTTGTGTTGTCTATGAACTGCAGCTTCATTCATTCAAGAAGGGGTGAAGTGTTGGTGCAGCTGGAGTCACAGTGTCATTTCCACACAGTATTCACCTCTAGAGTTCCAGAATAAAACAAGCCAAGTTTCGTCGACTCTTCTTAGATACCACATTTTAAAGTATCTGACTGTACTTACCTCCGCAGGCAGCAGGACTCTGCATGCAGAAAGGCAACAACAAGAACATAAAGTGACAGCTGTCAACAAGTCCTGGTGGAAACCTCACCTGAAAAAGGCATTTGATCCATTCAGACTGCCCCGCAGATTGCCACTGCAATTGCTCATTACCTTCAGCTATTTTGCCTGGATGTATATTTGCTTTCATTTCTCCTGTCAGCCATACAAAGTTCCTGAAGTTTTGGAAAGCAGCATATTTTGTCTGATTTGACCCAGCAATGCCCTAAAGGTGGATGACTACACGTTATTACCAGCCCACTGGGGAGTACTATATAAAAGGCTACAAAGATAGAGCTATCAAGTCCACATGAACTTGGCTCAAACATGTTTCTTTCATGTAAGAATGATAAAAGGTGTGTAGAGTGAGAGTAGGTCATGCATCACCAGAAAGAACAGATGAAAGTTGTCCTTCGCACGGTTCTCCCCTTTGGCAGTCCATTCTTTATCATAAGTACACCTTATGTCACTACCTATGTCACTGCCACTAACCTGCTTGTGTTAATATAAAACAGACTGACACAATGCTGTTCTCAGATTCTTGGAGAAAACATCTACTATTTCACAGTTGTCCCTGGCTGCTACAGTGCTGTTGGCTTAACTGTTAACATACAAGCGCTGCACTGCCACAGGTTGTTAGAAACTTCTCAAAGGAGTTTTTCCCCACATGGTCTTCTCTTAAATTTCCTGGTGTATAAAGACATTTTCCCAGCCCATATTAAAATTCCATCTAACTCACCAGATGAAACGGTATCTGTGCCTTCTGAGCACCAGCAAATGTCACATGATGTTACTAGGTGCTAGAAGTGCAGTAAAATGGAAAGCAATCACTCTAGACAACAAGAAAAACCTTTCCTGCCTTCTCCCCGGCTTTGCTTTTCTTTGTAAATGCTACATTGCCTAAAAAACAAATAAAAACCCCTAAAAGTTATGTGCAGGTTTAATATACCTGCATATAACACACCATTAACATTCAAGCTAACGAATGATTTAAAAAAGGAAGACATTTTACATTTTCTAGTTAATATACTTAATTACTTGCTTTTATTTAGAATTGTTCCTTAATTTGTTTATTCTTCTCATGGAGTTCTGTCACGTGCATTGGCATTACTGGGGTGAAGCAGTGAGTAGCTTCTCTTACACAATAAGCCTCAACACTGGAATACCAGTCATACACAACCTGCACCTAAAACTGATAAATGCACACATGCTGTGTATGTGCTTAGATACTTGTGCAATCTCACAGATTAAAAAGGAAAACAACACTTCTGAAGACCTTCCCATTTTCAAGCCAGCTGGACTACTTCCTACTATACCAGTATAAGAGTGAGAAACACAGAGAAGAAAGTTATTTTTCCCTCAAACCAATCGTGCAACTCATTCTTGTATATCCAACAACTCCTCCTGTCACTTCATTTCTTCTCTAAGGCCCATGGATTGCTGCCTTTCCCTTAAAATGTATTCACAGAGTTTTGGAAAAGTTTCTGTTCCTGGCAGGAATACCAATATCTGGTGGCAACACCTGCATGGGCAGAGATCCCCTGCAGAGAAATGGCAACGTTTTTCTTTTCCCAGAATATTTTGTACCCTTACTGTTGTGCTCAGTGTGTGGTTCCTGGCCCAGAGAGCATTTTCTCTCATGTGGCATAAGCTTGAGCTGTCCTGTTTTCCTGCTAATCATGAGATTACTGCTAACAATAATGTCAACATTCAGAATTTACAAAACAAAAGCCACAGAGATTAGGTCTTTAATTAATCCTTTGAAGGGAGATACCATTTTTATTTAGGAAAAAAAACTTAAATTTCCTGAATATTTCCAACTGCTAAAAGCTGAGTAGCTACACAATCCCATGATGATCCTTGAGGTCCCACCCAACCCAAGCCATTGATTCTATGAACCTCCTGGTGCTCTTCAGCAGACCCAAGGCACTGACATTGCCATGCATGCTGAAGCAGCAGCTGCTCAGGCCATCCCCAACTTTAAAAGCTAAGGTGTGTCTTTCCATCCTGATATAGGGAGTTATGATAAGCACATGGTAAGCACCTTCCCCAAATTCAGGAGATGAAGCACATCACATGAGATGGCTCAGACACAGGGGATGTTTCCCAGGACCATCCCAGCTAGGTGCAGCTTAGAATACTTCTTCTTTAATGAGGGTTTAACTGGGTCTTTTTTTTCCCCACCTATAGCTTAATGACTTGCTATGAGTAACAACATTACATCTTCCTTTAAGTGTATTTGGTCACTGTTGACTTTCCCAATATTGGTGCCAGCATTTCTCATCTCATTGAGAAAATTAAAACACAGAAGACCCAGGCAGTGCTAGAAAGGAGGTTTCAGGGTTGTCAGAATCCTAAAACTGTTGTGTGTTCCTCTAAAACATGTGCTTGGGAGTGCTAAAACACTGACTTCACCCACAAGTAGTTCAGCTTTTTACTAAGTTCTACTTCCCTGCCCTCAGGGGTTTTCTATCTATCTTAAGTTACAAAACCAAAAGTAGTAAAAATAGAGCAAAAATTTTAAAAAATTAAAAATAGAGAAAAGGAAACTTCCATTGTTCCATTTTTCTCAGTAATTGTAAGCAACTTTTATTATGACAGTAAGTTAACTAGTGCATCTATGAAAGTACTGGGGAACTTTATATAATAACCTAACTTAGCACTAAATTCTTTTTAGTAATAAAACCTTTCTGACCTCCAATAAATGGAAAAAAAAAAAAAAAAAGGCCAAGGAACTGCTCTGTAGCCTCTTACAGGAGAAGGTCCAACTTTGTCTTTCCTCATTATCTTCAGTGGGAGAAGGCTCAGCCCCACAGCTCCCTTATGATACAAATGGAACTGGTGCCCAGAAAGGCAGCAGCCCCAGCTTTTGGCTCAGAAAGACTGACTGTAGAACTGGATATGAGCATAGGCGTAAGAGTCACACTTCTGAAAAGCTAGGGAGTGCCATACAGCCCCAGTGCACCACTAGACTGAAAGAGTTTTGTTCTTATCAAAATTAAGAATGTGAATAAATAACACCAGCTGTTTTCAAACTAATGTTAAGAACTGCACCTTGCTAGATGAAGAGTATGTGCTAGATGAAGAGTATGGAAATGCCTAACATCTTGTATTTGTTTGTTAAAATAAGAGCATTTATGAGGGTAAGTATAGAAACAAGTGATGTGATTCTGTTAGCAACCAGGAACGAGCTTTCTGTTTAGAAGGCATAGAAGATACAAGTTGGAAAAGAAAAATTCAAAGGTTACAAAGGCAGAGTGTAGCAACAGAAAGCTCAGCACATCCAAACCTCAGCTCCTGGGAGGGGCCCAGCATTCAGACAGCTAAACTACTACTGTGGATAGCTGAGAACAAGCAAGTGTAAATGCCGCAGTGGTCCAGGCAGGGGCTTGGGCTGTTCTTTGCTCTCTGACTAAGAACATAAAGATTTGAGAGTATTTTTCCATTCCAAAAAAACACAAAATGACAACGGAGAGGCCCAACTTTCAAGTCAACTTATAAACACCAGCACTTGGTTTTGAAGCTCGTGGTCCTGAAAACTTTATATTTTATTTTCAAACAGTGTGCCCCCTGCCAAGAAGTTACATTTTTTCCCCCCCTCTTTAAACAAGCAGCTAGGGTAATGGCATGATGAACAAATCTCACTTCTCTCTGCTCCGTTTTTTCCATCTTTAATACAGCCTCCAGCAGGCCAGATGGCACCAATGCAATTGCTAGTAAGTCAATACATCTGGCTGCATTCCTGAAATGACAAATCTGATGGATAGAGCCCCGGCTCCTATACAAAGCCCCTTTTCAGAACGCTCTCCCTGGTACTTCTCTGCTCTAAACAAAACCTAATGTGTGAAAACAAAATAAAATTGAGCTCTTTCACCACCCCACGCTAACGTTTTGTTTGCAGGGTTTTCCTCTGCCCTGCTCTGAGCTCTCTGCCCTCAGCACCAGGCAGGCTCCGCTGCCGCCCCACTCTCTGCCCATGCCAGAGCCACCAACAGTTCAACGTGGGTTTACAAGAAATGCTCACCACTTTTCTCATTAAGAGCAGCAAAATAGTTTAGGAAGTTGTCCTGAAAGAGGAGCACACGCTGGGGAAAGTAGAAACGAAGCAATTGCTTCTTTTGACCTCTGTAATCTCTCATCGGGCAAATTATGCATTGGAAATACATGTGACCTCTTCCCACTGTCAGAACAGCAATTCGTCAGCACAGCACTGCACTAGTACTGATGTGGTGTAGGTAAAGCACCCACTTAAGGTGCCTGGGACTCTACACCCTTGCGTGGGATTGCAGAATTATTTACAAACCCACCAATAATTAGCTGACCAGCAGAAGGATGGTGACAGAGCTACAGGCTGCTGCATACAAAGCACTAGCTCTAAAACAGCAATTAGTATCAACGTCGTGTTTAATATGAATTTGTGAAAGCAACTAGCACCAGATAAAATGTGAAATTACCAAGTAGTGTCACTCCTGCTCTACTCCACAGATACTTTGCAAAATAAAGCACCACGTGAGGTGCAGCTCTCCCAGTTCATGCTGGGCCATGTTAACTCACCACTGATACACAACAGAAGGTATTTCTGGGGTCATATAATCACTGCCACAATAAATATCAAGTAACTGACAGTTTCAAGTCACTAAATCCAAGATACTTAAGTGGCTGCAACTGTGCTCTCCAAGAGAGGCACATGAAGATTTCACCCTTAAAAAGGAGTGCTCTGCCTCTTGTGTAAGCTGCTGCAGTCACCAAGATGGTTCAAAGGGTGATGGTGGTTCAACAATCAAAAAGCAAAATAAAGAAACTAAATTCTGTAAATACTAATCACAGCAATTATCGTGTCTCTCTCACTCGTTGATATCTGGGTGGTTAATCTGAAATGGTCCCACCCCAATTACACATCATACTTTTGATTCTCAGCAACCGCACCATGAGCATTTCTGTCTGCAACCTGCACTGAGCATGGTCTCCATGCAGAAAGTTATGAGTACAGCAGACAAATTTGATTTATCTGGTACAGTCTTTGGGCATAAAAAGAAAGATGACAACAGCAAAACTTCTCCAACCTTTCTACTATGCGCCTTAGCTGTGACTCCTTCAGGACTGGATTTTCATCTTAAAGGGGCAAAGCAATCCAGGCTGAGCATTTCCAACACACCTGCTGCAGCTCTTCTCTCCAGAGGAAAATCATTAGGTATCCAGGGGCAGATCCTCTTTAAATACCCATTCTGTATTCTATATGGTAGGCAGCATGCAGGATTTATTCTGCTTCAACTCTGTCCCATTTGGGGAATTAAGCTACTTGCACTAGAACTTTTTGCACAGGCCCGTATTATTAACACTAAACTGCTTCAGTTGATCTCATTGCATCAACTTCTTCTACAGATAATAAAAATGAAAGTGATTGCAGTCAGGATCAAGGATGAACAGTACAGAAATAGCATTCACCCCTTCAATCCTCTGACCACAGGCTGGCAGAACATATCACAGCATACTGGGTCCATTTGTTGTATGAGATTGGGGAGGATGGGAGCAGATTTTTGTTTGCATTTTAATTTCTCACCAGATAATGCGAATAGTTCTAACGGATTCACATTTTTCACATTTCTCAGCAAGCAGTGAGAATAAGATCCTTGGCCTTATCAGTAATTTATGTGTAAACAGTGAGCATTACTCTAAAAACAGCAGTGCAGAGAATACTTCGAATACTTCAAATATCTGCAGCTAGTAATAAAAAGAACCAAACATCATTATTGTACAAGCTGAAATATAAATACCTATACACAAAGACACACATGTAAACATCCAGTCAATGGGTTGTTGTGCGCTTTTTTCTGGTATTGAGAGGATATCACTAAGTTTTCACCTTATGATACAAAAAGAGGAGCCACTGCGGACATTTCACAGCCCCATTTCCTGCAAGATTCCCAGAGACTTGTGTGCTCACCTTTTTGGGTTCCATCCCCTGATCCTGACCTGACAAGGCTCCCACTTGGGCATCACTGCCATATGCTTGCACCAGATTTCTAGCTTTCATCTCTTCAGTAGAACTTACTAAAAGGTTACTTCTGCTGCTTGTGAAGTATCCAACAGTGCAGTCAATAAGAGGCACACCTGTACAACCTTCCCTTCTTCTGACAAAGAAAGTACACTGCCTATATGATACAGTACTGTGCTACTGTTATTCCAAATACAAAGTAAAGATCTATGATTATTCTCTGAATGCTTTACAGTGATTAAGGAGAGAGCATTTAGAAAAGGGAATAATCAGGGAGTACTATCCGAGAGAATCAAAGATGAGGTGCTCAAGGAATGGAAGAATGAAACTACATTAAAAAAGCCTTATTTCTCACAACTTTGCACCACACATCTCACTGTTTGTTGACCTCATTTATTAACTATTACTTCATCTTTACAGTCTACTATGATCATTAATTCCTTGACTTTTAGATTCCTTAAATCTCCCCAGACTGTTTCTCAGAAGATATTCAATGTGGACATGGTTTCCTCCATTCATATCAAATTATGTTTTTCGTTGCTTTATTCTTCCACACAATTTTCACCTACTAGTGCATTTGTTCTATAGACTAAATCATGTAGCATTAGCACACTCAAGAACAGCACTAATCATCTGTATAACTAAGAAAGAGCATTTCTGAAAGATTTCAGTTATAGAGAGTCCAAATATACTCAAATGGTGGATGTGTCATATAACCAGGCAGCAATTTCTCAGCACCACCTTCACGCTGCACTGCCTCACCATACGTTCTACTTTGATCTGCTGAACTCAAAACTTCCCTGGCCTCATCACCCCGCTTAAACAACCCAGTGAAAACACACTGAGAAATTGCTTTGTTTTTGAATATTTATCTGTTGAGTCATGTACTGAAGCTTAGAGAATAACGACAACGAAGGACTCTCAATCAACAGACTGAGTCACCTTTCATGATTTGGCACAGATCAGGCAGAAAATGACAGCATGCTAGCTCTGTTGTTTTTTGGTTTGTTTTTTTTTTAACCTCTTTCACAACAACAAAAATCAAAGCCATCACACCTTGAATGTCTAAATAGCAAGATGAGCATGAAAATCTATGTTTTATAGGCACATAAACCCCCTTAAAGCTTTCCTTAAATCTGTCCTTATACATTAGGATGTTTGGAACTGTAAATCAGATGGCACCCAGCCTTTGGGGTTCTAGTTACTGGAAAATTAGCAAAGCTGAAAATGATATAATGAAGGTGAATGTTTACTGTCCATTAAAGTTTGAACATTATTCAAAATAATAAACAATACATTGAAAAAGATTATTGTCCAGGTCAAGTAATTCAACAGGAACTCAGGAGAGCATTGCTGCTCTTTCCAGATCTAACACAGACCCCTTTTGTTCCTTAGTTTCCTTAGCTTAATATTGCCAGGCACTACTGAGGGTGATGCAGCCCCAGTCTCAGCTGGAAAGCTAATATTGCAGTAACATTATTGTTGATAGAACAGAAATGAGTCCCAGCTAAACTACCAACATAAGAGTATCTTAACTTCACACAGTTTGTATTAGGATTTGATGCCATTATGGAGAAAACCAGCTTCACATTAATCCATTCCTAAGAAATTTAATTAGGTAGACTGATGTGCATGCTGATACTTCATGATTTGCATATAACAGGGATTCAACATCATTAGGAAAAGTAATTACTACTTTGCCACACAAGATCATCTACCAGCTCCAAGAACTTCTCATCCTTGTTTCCTAGTCTGCACCGGGTTAGGAGAGCTCTGAGAGAGCTGATGTGACTTGGAAGTTAGCTCCTCAAGAAATGTTTGTAACTGTACTCAGTAACCATATGCACAGACATCACTGGTGCAGATTTCTCTTTCTAAATCTCAAGTCTGACTCACAAGTCTTTATTTCAACAGAGGAAATGCTGCAGAAATCAGACTTTGGGTCTTTGTTATGTTGGGTTGCTTTTCTTAAAGTCCTGGGCCTAAGGACTTCTATCCCTGGATTTCAGCAAGTAATGCAAGGCAGATAACCAGCTCTGACTCACACAGAGGCTGATATTTTGATCATTTCAGAGCTCTTTGTGTAGCAAAACATAGTGGGTACAAGAATGTTATCTCTTGCTCCCACTGCACCTCCACGTGTGCAGAGTAAGTGCCCTAGACTCAGATGTCCTCCTCCATGAAAAGTGCTTCTTGCCACCTGAAACCCTGGGGTATCTGAGTAATGGATATCTTGTTATCAGCCCTGCCCAGCATAAAGAGGTACATTGTTTTTGGCATAAAGAAAGCGTGTGTGTGTATACATATATATATAAATAAATAGTAGCATATATGATCATAACCAAGCATGCAGCCCATTATTTTGGGTTTTATTTCAAGAAAAAACAGAAAACTGGAGATAATATCTAGACAAGAGCAGCCTGTGGCAATTATAAAAAAAGGGGCTTTTCAGGGTCCATTAAGCACTAATCATACCTTAGAATAAGGGGAGAAGGGAGAACCACAGGACTAAAATCGTTTGTAGGGTAGATTTCATACCATTAAGAAATTTAAGACAGTCAGGTCAGGCTATTTAATTTAAAAGATACTCATCTGTTAAGTCTCAGTCAGAAGTCTCAGGGTACTGTGTGCCTTTCTTGTAACTGCACACAGGAAAGCAAGGGGAAAAAAAACAACCAGGAGAAGCAAGAGGAATACAGTCCTGATTAAGGCCTAGTTTCTTCCAATTCCCCCCCAGTTCCCCTTCAAACCATAAGTTAATCATCACATTTACAGGTTGCTCATCCAAAACACACAGTTGGAGATGCATTTAACCTCCCCTAACTTGCCATTTGACTTATGTCAACAGACAAGACACTGAGGAAGCATTTACTTGAATACCTGTACTCTGGAAAGCCCTCCTGACTTAAGCATCTTAATGCTGGCTCCAAGGAAAGGCAGTGATGGTGTAGCCTTGTGTTAATGTTCTGTGCTGCTCCTCTACAGAAGAAAGGCCCCTTTTTTTCCCCTTGACTCTCTGCAGAGGGAAGAGCTGTTATCCAAGTTCAGATTTATGAGAGACAAGTAGTTACATTCAGGTGCCCTATGTGATGTTATACTGGGGCAATCTGCGCTGCTCTGCAGTGGTATTTTTCTTACACATCAGCACTTGCACAGCTCAGGCAGCGGCCATCTGCAGAAGCAGATCAACGCATACATATGTTACTGTGATCTGCTCCCCAAGGCCTCCTGATATCAGATGCAACAGCACATCACTGAAGCATTGCTTCCTACTGAAAATAAACCCCCTACTACAGTATGCTATTTCCAGTGAGAACTATTTGAGATATTTTACAGTGCCAGAGCTCTTTTACCATATTTTGTCAATTGAGATGAGCGAGAACACATCAGCATCAGCAGGATGGATCTAATGATTTAGGCTGGCAGCCTGTTCAGAGCAGCAAGTTTCACAAAGGCTATGGGCCTCCCAGGCCAACTGGCACCCTTTTCCCTACCAATCTCAGCACCAAACACTGCCTTAATCAGTCCCTTCACTTGGATACCAACCCACACCACCTCTGCTGTCATCAGATTACTTCAGGGCCTGATCCAAACCCAAGCAGACTCACAGTTCTCTCTCCTCACCCCAACAATGCTTGACAGGCTTTGCTGCTGTGACGCTTACCAAATCTCTCCTTCTCTGTAACAACCCAATCGACACGTACCAGTGCTGGACAATTACAGCTTTCTGCTCTGTGGGCTGGTTGAAATTATCTCAGTGCAAGGTCAGAGAGGAAAATGTCACCTTTGAAATGAGAGGAGGTTTCTGTAGCACATTATCACATAATATAAACAACAATGACACCAGAGACAGCAAAAGTTTGCAGCTGTATTATAAACTTTCTTCCATCCCCCTCTGCCTAAGAATAAGTCATCCAAACAAGCCCTGGCACTTTTGACTGCTCAAGAAACTTTATGGCTGAGAGCTGCACAGATGATTTACTGCTAGGTCCCCGTTTTCCCTTCAGCTTGCATTAAACTAGAAATTCACAATTGTTTAATGTACGACAGCATACTCGCCTTTTTACTCCCCTCCCCCTCCTCTCATGAGGAAACTTGTTTTATGGTGGCTTGTGAAAGAATTTGTGGTACCCGATTACAACACAGAGCTATAAATTCAAGTCTTAAAAAAAAAAAAGCTGTCTTTTTGTGCTCAGCAGTAACACACTCATTTTAATGAGCCAATCGTCTAGGTATGAGAACACACAACTGCCGGGAAAGAAGATAAGACAAACCATGCCGCTGTATCCCCACTGTGTGTGATAGATGCTGCTCTAGCATCCACACAGCTGATGCTGAGCTGTTGCTAATCTTAGGGCCAGCTCATCTCTGCCTATCTTACCTTCTCTGGGCAGCCTGCACCAGTTCCTCACCACCTCTACTGTAAAAAAACACCTTGTTCTTATATGCAGTCTATGTCTTCCCTCTCTAGGTTTGAAACCATTTCCCCTTCTTCTATCAAGGAGGTACTTAATCGCCAGAACAGAAGTGCACTGCTTTAAGTTAAAACAATCTTGTAACATATCTATAATCACTCATTTAGTGAATAATACAGGAAAAAACACTTCCGTACAGGCCTGAGTAGAAGGCAGCATCAAAGGGGGCAACTGTTACTTTTAGAGAAAAAAGCATAAACAGTGAGAAACAAGAGAACACTAACAGCCACCTAAAGGCTGTTACAGCATGCGTGAACACCAGCAGGTATAGACTGTCACACTGGCAAGCTTCTGCAGTGAGCACTGCCATGGAGACCAACAGATGCCAGCATCTCTGCTGGCACTGGGTCACATAAAACCAAGCAAAGGAGAGGGACCAATATTTAACACCATCCACTACACATCATTTCTGCTTAGCTTTTTTAATTCAATACTTTATTATTTCGACTGCCAATTTTTTTTTACTTAGCAATAAGAGTTGGAAGGGGAAAAGAAAATGTCTTCCTGCACTGCAATACAAAAGAAAACCTGGAAATTGAATATTAAAACTGTAGCTGCTACAATAGAAGTACACAAGTAGGGGAAACATCTACAACCCAAGCTTTCTTAAATGCAGCAAGATAAAATACTACTTTCAACTTTTTATCAATATATATATTTTTAGACACTAGTCCACTCAACTACCAGGAAATGGCATCAAAGTGGTGGTAGCCCCAACCTAAAATTCTTCACAAATGTGCACTATCGTGTACAGACAGGGGCATCCCACAGTCTGTCACATTTCCACTTCCAGAAATATATATGTGTGAGAGTTATAAGTAGTTGAGGAACATGCTCTAAAAAGAGGTGGTCAAATGGAAGTTTTATGTCTTGCAAAAATGTTTTTCTGTACCAGGACAGAAAGAAGTACTGATGTACCCATAGCACACAGAGCTGCAGAAGGAAGAGGTTGACCAACACCTGAAGATCTACTTGGGGGAGTTTTTCCTTCATTTTCACTTAACAAAGCACTTCAATTTCTGCTCAAGATATATCAGCTCAGCTTCTAAGAACAGGACATGCGGTTTTGAAGAGCAGCAAGATGTTCAGAGCAGACAGTAAGCACATCAGGCTGGGAGGGGGGAATACCCCCAGTGATAACACAGTAATGGGCTGTCACCCCCTTACAGATGAACCATTGGAGGTCTCAAACATACAAGTTTGAATTCACATTCAGATTGGGTTTTGGCTGCAGTACCCCATATTTGCCACCTGTAGCAGTGGCTGACATGATGCACAGTGATGCCTCATACCTGCAGGATCCTCAGACATCATACTTTGCTTTTACATTTTTATTCCTCATACACATGCACACATCTGGACTACTTATCTCCAAACCAGCTGTGTATGAAGCCTTCTATGCACAAAGTCTTTTAGCATTAGCTAAAATAAGATCTAGGAGTTAAACTATCCTTCTCAAAACAATCTCAAAGAAAACAAGTATTTGAGGAAACAAATAGTCGTTTTTAGAAATGTTAGAAAAGGAAGGAGAATCACTGCAGGTTAGGAACAAACAGCATGCCTGTTAGGAAGGAAAACCATTAAAGTAAACAAGATACTCTCATTATAAAAGTATTTGAACAATGGTAAGTTTCACTTTAGCTGCTGAGCTTTAGCAGACTATCTGTACTAACACAAGGTGTACCAGCCTTAAAAAGTCATCCATTAAACAAGGGAAGCTCAGCATTTTTGCATTTGCTGGCTGAGATCTTTTACTTCAGCTGCAGGCTTTTGAATCAGAACATCTCATAACTGTTTTTAGTCCACATATAATTTCCTGCATCCCACCACTACCATCCCCCACACCTCCTGCTTTCATAACGTACACTTCTCTTTGACTTGCAACTGCACAAATACACTGCAGCACACATTTCTGGCTCCCAAGGAAAACATTAGGGAGTGGGTGTGCTTCCTTAAGATTGTATTCTGCCTAAAGATAAGCCAAGCAGAAAACAAAGAACACATTATAATCAACTGGAATAGAGGCTTCTGAGGTTTCCAACACTTAAAGTATAGTGGATATTAATGACAAACAGCCACCTTCTAGATTGAGAACCATACCATTGCTTTTCAGTGGATGAATCAGCAGAGGACAGATATTTGATAACAATGCATTTGGCCAAGGCTGTACTTGTGATATTAAGCAGTGAGATCAAAGTCAGTGAGACTGTAGCACATGGCTGCTGTAGGAAATACAACCCAGGGTAGGGACATACAGGGACATTTACCTAGGCAAAGGGGATACTGGGTATGTTACTGTTCAAAGCTCCGCAAAGCCTTCCATGAAGCAGGTCCATTGGAGTGGAACAGACCATAGATGAGATGTGAGGCAGGATGCAGTCTAAGTGGGAGCATGTCATTGAAATCATAAAGGAGCCTAACATGCTATAAAAATAAGTAAATAAAAACCTCTGGCATTTCCGAAGAAGGTTTGACAGTTGTAACTCAGATGCTCTATGCCAAAAAGAAACTTTTGTCTCAAATTCTTTTCAGTTCACTTTGATATGAATTTTTTTTTTTTTAAATCCCCATTTCCTTCCTTTAGTCTGCCAAAATAGCAATTAAATGCAAAAGTGGTTGATTAAGATCCTAAAGGAGCACAAGGTTTGGCTTGATTTTGACCCTAAGTGATAGACTTTGCACGTTAAACCATTTGTTTTAAATTCCATTATCCAGAATAAACTGCCTAAGAATTGTTTGCAACACACAGGGAAGATAAAGAGAACCTATTAAGACTACATCTAGATTTGCTATCTGGGAAGAAAGAAGAAAATACCATGCAGTGCTAGAAAAGCTCTTAGAACATCACTATGAGGATATGTAGGAGAAAATGCCATGTAGATATTCATACATGGCACACAGACTATTTTGACCATATTACAGGGATAATATTATCATAAGAATGACTGAGAACAACTGGCACAGGCTAATACATGGTTCTTTGCAGCCTGCCAATACTCAAAACTGGGAGAAAACATACATCTAGAATTAACATTGTGGGAATATGACAGGATATAGAATGTGGTTGGATTTGGTTGGGTTTTGAGCTTTCTATAACCCAATGAATTTCGTTCTGTCATATCTGGAAATATTTTTTCCAATTTCATCCCTTAAGGTGACATCCCATACTCCTCATTATAATCCATGCTTGGTATTTTCTCCCCAGAATGTTTTTATGATCACTCTAAACATTAACATCACCCTGTCTTACAAGGTAGTTTTCTGCTGCTTGTTCTTCCAAAAAGCTTCAAAAAAAAAAAACAAACAAACCACTGTAAAAGGTCCCAAATGCAGTTTTTAAGTATAAAAAAGGATTTAGACTTTGCTGGTCTTGAACATGACTAAATATAGAGACAGGGAAGATGGACCAAATGTTTTATATATTCAGGCTGAACAACAAGGAACTACAGGATTCATTTTTATCCTCAGGGAGGATAAAGTGACTACATTGCACATAATGCCACAATGTTGTGTCCTGGCAAAATAAGCATTGCCCTTTCATATGGTACTCCTACTGGAAACACAGAACTGAAGTGAATATAAAACAATTAAGTATCTAAATGTAGTGTTCTGGGATCGTTTTGGCATTGGACTTGTCAGTAATAATTGCTCTGAGCTACTGGAAAATCTGGATTAGAGACCGGATATGGAAGAAAAATTATTTTGCAAACAGCGGCCAGAATGGGATTTGCCACAGCTTGAAACTAAAATGTTTCCAAAACTCACCTTGAAAGAAAATTGAGATCTGAGTAAAAAGCTGAAAACTGTTGGCCCGCTTACTAAGCATAGCCCAAATGCTCACTCTACTTCCCTTTGTATTTTCCTGCTACAGAAACAGCAATGTAGACCCCAGACACTGAGTAACAGTTGTTCCCACTTCCCTTCAGTAAAGTTAGTTAGGGTCTTGCATCATCCAGGAGATCTACTGACAGGTTCCAGTCAGCTTCCTGAACAACCCTGGCCTGATTTGGCAGAGATTATAAAGGCATGGCATGTGTGTAACTCTTCCACACAGAAAAAAAATCTTTGTTCAAAGCTTGCTACCTCTTCTTCCTCTCTTCAGTTGTCTTTGAGTAGCTTTAAGTTTGGTGTATTTGTTCTTTGCTTGCTTCTTCCACTTAATAACTATGTGGCTGTAAACTCATCTAATAAAGAGACCTGTATTAGAAGGAACAGCCTGACATCTCGATTCCTAGTATCAATGATCCTGTGATGCAAAGTATAGCTATAAGTCTGCTACAATGGTTTACAATGTTGTCTCATTTCATAAAACAAAAGCACTAAGAGCTTAATATCCCTTTTGTGGCTTAATCTACGTTATCTTTTCACTATTTATTTCACATCCCAACTTAACACAAACTATTGAAAGGAAGATACTGCAATTTGAACTCATGTATGTAAAGGAAAGTTTGAAGCAAGATTGGCTCAGGAGATGCTTTCGGGAAGCACAGGGAAATGATCAAAGTATGCAGTTTCTTCAAGATTTTGTTTGCTAATCCTACCACATGCTTGTGAATGTAAGGTATTAAAAGGACATAACTCTTTAATATGTGAACATATTCCAGGCAAAACTACCCCAGCTGAGCCTCTGCACATAGCAGGCCTCAAATCTTTAAAGCCTCTCCTTAACTGTCATTGCAACAATTTTTTATGGCTTCACAGTGACAGGACAGAAGACCCTATCCACATTTTCAGCTTTTCACAAAGTGAATGAGAGAGAATGACACTTTAAATTTCCTCTGCAGAAGAATTTTAGGAGTTTCTAACAAATATTTGTCCAAACAAGTCAGATAGTTTAATTTGCCTCATCCACTGGGAAGGGAAAGAAGAAGGGGAAAGGTCTCAGATGTTTGAGAGGTCTCAGCAGCTCCTGAGCTTTCTGAAAAACACTGGACCTGAAAGACATGGACGACAGAAATTGCTCACATACTTTTCTATTTGCCTACAGTAAGTACAGACCACAGGAGCAAGTTGAAACCCTGCTTTTTCTTTGCCCAATTACTCAAGCAAAGCAAAAATTCTCTCTCCAAGGTGAATAAACTTAAGCCATAAGTAAAGTCCTGCTTAAATATTGACATAGAACAGTATATTCTCTACTACTCAATGTTTAGTTAGCAATTAAAGTATTAGATAACAAGGCACATGTACACAGCTGGATGAAGAAACCTCAAATTTCTGAGTTGTGTTCCAGATTCAAGTGTCGGCATAGAGTCAAAATGACTTCCATCTTGCCAGTGTTAACAAATTTAGATTAAGTATACAGATACCAAATTTCTTGCATGATTTATTGACTATGTAATGCTAATTTCTGTAGCCATACAATTTGTAAAGTCTCATTTTACTAGGTACTGTATAAGGAAACATGTCAAGCATATGACAATACTAGAGATGAATAAGGATGTTGGTTTATTCCTGATTTCTCCCAAGCCCCAGGAGTAACCTGTGTTTTGCCCAGTTGCCATGGCATTCGCCTTGCAGATTGGCTAGGCAGGGGACCTCACCAAGACATGCCTAATATTGCTTAAGGCTGAGGTCTTGGTCCCCAGGTATCTTCCAAAATCAAAGCCCTTTTAAGAGGATTCAACTTCAACACACAAACCTTCCATACACTCCTGTTCACTGCTTGTCACTCACACTGGTGCAGCAGCGTATGATATATCACTGAGAAGCACAACTGATAGCATAAGTTACAAAACAAAACAAGAAAAAGGTGCAAGTATTGTATAGAGTTTTCAGTAGAATGGGATTCTCAAAGAACCCTAACAGGACCGAGGTGACTCTGCATTACTCAAATGCAAAGGGAGCCATTTGTCAGCTGATCCAATGCCTCATTACAGCATAAGAAATTCTATTTCAGAACAGCTCACCCAAGCCTCTCAGTCTTGAAATATTTGAGAATCAACATTAGACTATAACATACTGAAACTATTTCATGGGATATTACTCAAAGAACAACAGCAAAGCTTAGTTAAAAATGACATATTTAACCATGTTCACAATAAGGACAGACAGCCATAAACAATATTTATGCCCCATCAGAAGTAAAGTTCTTTCAGTACAATTGAGAAAGCTTTCTTGCTAACTTGCCACTTGGAACATACTGTGTCTCCAACTCATTCCTGTGAAAACTCAGAGTATTATTTTAAAAATTAACCAAACACAGGTTTGTATAAAAGAAATATTGAACTATACATTGCACTGAGTACAGCTGCAAGGTCAGGAGGTCAGACAGTCCCACTCACTTGCCTCACTATGTACTGAATATTATTAGCAAATTACGCAGTGAAGCAAGCACATAAGATGGCCCAATAACTGCTCATTGAGCATGTCAACAGATCTGCTGGGTTTAATAGAATCACACAAGTTTCACAACACAATGAGAAGCTGAGAGATGAGCTCAACACAGTGGCATGGTACGCATCACTCCAATCTAAGGGATGGGTTTAGGAGACAAGATGACCAACTGCATGGCCCTTGTTGACTGCCAGAAAAGCATCTGGTCCTAAAGAGAACATGAATTTGTTTCTCCAGTTTTCACATCCATCTGTCATAGCAAAAAATGAATGCAGCTTCCTCCAAGTGCAGTTCAAAGCTACATGGACTGACCAAGGTGTACTGGAGTCATTACTTTAATTCTCTGAACTCCATGTTCACTCAAAATTTGCAAGAAAGATCCATCACAAAACAAGATGTTAGGGTTTATGGCCCTATTTAACAGCACATCTTCCTTCACTTAGCATGCATTTCACAAAGCAGCACTTAAATACAATCAATAAACAGATGTAAGAAAGCACAGGATCAAAACCAGGGTTCTTCAGGGAGGAACTAAATTCTTAATTCTGATGTACCTCAGACAGCATGAACTGAAGAGAGCACTCGACAGGGACAGCAGAAGCACCTCCTATAGGCACTACAGACATATTTTGGACATGCCCCACTAGTAGCCCTGGAGCTCAGGGGCAGCTCCTGCATGGCTTGATCACTCTTAGTCTTCCTTCAAGATGACAGCAGTACTTACTACAAGTAATTAAAATCACCTACAAGCTGTGCTGATAGTCAGAGAAGATCTTCCAAAGCCCTATGTGAGCTTGTTTTTGGCAAAGCCCCCAGGGCCAAATGATATGTTGGCCTGTAGCTCCTCACAAGAGGACAGCTCTGAGAGCCGCATTGCTCCCTAGCCTCCATAATGAGGACCTGTGCCTTCCAAGCATTACCTACAAGCAAAACTGGCTCAATTAAGCCATCCTGCCCATGCCTGAGCAGCAGCACTGCCCTGCTCACAGTCCTCCACCAAGGTTGTTTGCAGATAGATACTTGTAGAGCATACCCTCAATCCTTCCTGCCCCTGTACCTCCTTCCTAGCCAGCCCAGCACAGGAGCTGGAATAGGAACCCAATTGGAATATAACAAGACACTGAAGTCAGGATCAGGCTGACAGAACACACACAACAAATAAAGTCTAACATGACTCTTTTTATACATGCATGGCACTCATCTTCGGATACTATAGACACACTGATCTGTAAAAACATACGTATTCTTAGAAAGCGCATCACAGAAATAGTTGTGAACTTATAACAGAATGCACCACAAGTTAAAGAGATTGATAAAAATCTGACTCAGCAAACAAGCAAGTCCAACCAATGCTTCTAACTTTGAGTTCTAACTGCTGGAGTGATGCAGCAATATTAACACACACAGGTCCATTCTTCAGAAATGGATCAAATGAACTGTCCCGTAAGGTGGCAGAACAGCTTGGTGACACCGCAGGAGCACACCACTGCCACAGTGCCCAGCCCTCAGTGGCTGTCAGACACAAAAGTCAGTTTTTCATCAGCAGAAGTTAAATGAACAAACCAATACACACTTAGAAATGCAACTCTACTGCAATGCAACAGGACAAGACCTATATTTACATAGCTTCCATAAGAAAAGACATATGTAAGTTTTCACCAAAGAGAAAACACTGGCAGGAGAGGGTTCAATCACTTCACCATTACAAGAAGTTATCAGATGTTACAATTTTTACCATCCACATCCCAAAGTGCATATTCTCCAACCCAGGGCCTCAGCACTATCTCACACTTCACAGAAACAAACACTTCTGCACAACACTTCAAAGCTCCTTCCCAACAGGCGCCATGAAGCCCAGCTGCACAGTGCCCCAAACACAGCCACTGCCAGCGCCTGCCTGGTGCCAACAGAGCAACATGGGATAAAAGCATCACAGCGCTGGGCCGGCAGCCAGCACAAGGAGCACCCTATGCAAACAATGACTGAGCTCTCAAGAGCTGAAGCAATGCCCTGACAACACAGTCTTGCAACACATTCACATGGATCCACAGACCCGTGGGCACTCACCTCAGGGCAGGTAGACATGGTACAGTGTGAGGCAGCTCCTCCAGCCTGCTGCTCTGCGCTCATCCCCATCATCAGGCAGCCAGCATGTACCTGACCTTCCAGACCAGGAGGGCAAGGTTGTTCCCCTGTTAAAGAGAAGAAATAATAACAAAAGTAAGAAAGACAAATCAGCTCATGGAGAAAGCACAAGGCTAGAGTGACTGCAGGAAATGGAGGCCCTTGCTGTTAGCATGGGCCAGCAGCCACAGCCCATGCCAGGTCAATGCCCTGCCACAACACATACCCCTTGCTCAGCCCCTTTACTTCACCACATAACAGTGCAGTTTCAGTGTGCAGGTGAAGAGGCCTAACACATTGCAGCATCCTCCTCAGAGCGGGGAATGCAGCCATGCAGACCCTCCAGCCCACAGGGATATACACCCAGCTTACACAGCTGCTCCTGATGCACTTCTCACACTGTGGGTTCACACAGCCATAAGCAGGAACAAAAGCAGAACTGCTACCAAAAAAGAGGAGCCAGCTGCTCCAGGAAAACACAGGTTTTCCTATGCCTCCTCATAGCATTTCTCCAGGAAAACACAGAGGCCCTTCCCTAAGCAGGCCTGGGTGCAGCCTTACCTGCTCCCCTGCATCTCTGGAAACATCACACAGCCTCAGCCCAAGGCACAGCTCACACTTACCAGTACTCCCCAGAGTTGCTGCTACTACACTTTATTTGCTGTATCCCAGCACCATAGTGAAGTAATCCCACCAGAGAGGCACTCCAAACTAGCAGCAACCCAGCTGCAGCCCCTCTGCAATTATCAAACCACTCAACTCCTTGCACCTGCTGAACCTGATCACCAAAACACATAGCAAGAGGTGGCTGCTCTCTGTAGAGGTTTTTCATAACACCCAGATTTCATAAGCATCGCAGCCTTCAGAGTATTGCTTTGGAAATCTCACTATCATCTCTGGGAAATACCAAAGAATTGGGATTACCATAACATCAAATGGAGTGTGAGATCTACTGACTGTTAGTTCTTTTAGAGCTTCACTAACTACTGTAACTGTTAAATAATATGGTTAAAATATCCTTTGTCTTCTTCATTTTATGATTTTTAAGAAAATAGCAAAGGAAATGCTCCCTCTGAATAAGAAATGAAGTAAAAGCAGATTTCTGTTGCTCTCTGACATTTCAAATTCCTCACATGAAAGTATCAGCAAAACAACTCAAAAAAAAAGACTTGCCAACACCTAAACAGCCATAATTACACAAGAGACTCTACTAAAGACACTAAGCACACACATCCACCCTAAAATCTACCTAATCCTACTTCCAGCAAATACTTTTGGTATTTATGTTGCTTTGGAGCAGCATACTGGCCAGGTGTC
This sequence comes from Pavo muticus, assembly GCA_016647715.1. NCBI lineage: Eukaryota > Metazoa > Chordata > Aves > Galliformes > Phasianidae > Pavo > Pavo muticus. The sequence goes on from JACDJE010000443.1 coordinate 113,922, forward strand.
TTTCATCTAACTAATAGTAATTAAGATAACAGCTTTAGCATGGGAAAGATGTGCAAATGGGAGAAAAATCTAATAATGAGGATAAGTAAAGGGGTATGGCAAGGAGGTCACAAAATCATTTATAACAGTGGTTTAATGCTTGTGTGGGAAATATCAACTGCTACAGTATACTGTAAACTCAAGGACTACTGCTATAGCCCTTGAGCTTACAGTATTGCTTCTAAGAGTATTGACTCAAACTGGCACTTGAGACCCAATACTTCCTGGAAGACATCAGTAGATTGGCACTTTTGGGTTTTGAGCTTTTTTATTCCCAATTAGACATATCTAGGAAATACATTAACATGATTTTGTTCACATAATCATAGATACAAGAAAGATTTTACATGTACCCGAGTACTGATAGGTGTTGAGTCGTTCCTCAAACACTACACTTGGAAAAGTTAATTTAAAAATAGCTCTAAAAGCAATAATCTTGCCTCCTGAGCTACTGCATAATGTACATGCCTACTATGCTGTCTTCCAATAGCCATTAGAGCAGATTTTAGAACCTGTTATGCTCAAGGCTATACTCAGAATGGTGAAGTGGAGGTTTGCTGATTACTTGATACCTTCACAACAGAGGAAAACCCTGAACACCAAATACACCATTTGTGTTCAAGACACCTTTTGTTAGGTCAGAGTTAGCTTGTAATCAAATAGCCACAACCAGAAATTATAACAACTTAATCCTGCTTTAGAAACATGATGTAGGAAGGTTCCACTGGTACAGAATAAAGCCCAATTTGCAGACTCTCTGTGCAGGTATGTATGCAAACTTCCTCATTATTGGCTTATATTGCTATGTTCATTTACACTTGCTGATGCACTCATTTACCTTGCTAATGCAAACACATTACTTGGTCAGGCCCTCTAGAGGTCCCTTCCAACCTCAACCATTCTGTGATTCCTTAATCTAACATTTAATACAACCTCAAGGAAAAAAATCCTTGAACACATCATAGCGTTCTCATGTGTGCCTTGAACACATCATAGCTGATCTACACAATGATGACATGGCATCTGAATTCCAATGACAGTTTGTTCATTAGCCTTGAGATATATGTGGTAAAATATATATATTTTTTAATTTCTCTCCTTTGCAACATAAGCTGTGTCTGGGACTGTGAATCTGGCTACTTCAGAAGGATAAAGGAAAGCACGCTTACCAGGCTTCATTGGGAGCTCACCTTTTGACAATTTGACAGTTAGCTATATTTGAAAACAATGTCTGTTTGTTGCTTCATGTGCTTATTTAGGATTCAAATAAACTCCCTGATTGTCCAAACTAATATTTGATATAATATTTGACAGATTTAGTTTACCTGAATGTAGAGACTCCACAGACAGATTACACCCTGATTGGATGTTGTCATTATTAAAAACAGGCTAGGATTTCTGTTCTGGCATCTTCCTTTTCCCCTTTCATTCACCATTCAACTACTCAGAGAACTGCTGGATGCTCTGTGCTAAAGCCACATCATCTGACACCTATCTATAAATACACAGCTGCTCCCCACCCCACCTCCCAAGGTATTCCCATACTGCTACCAGCTCTTCTGCCCCATCCAGACAAAAACTTCACATTCAGCAAAAGGAAGACCAACTGTATTTCCCTATGCCTTTTTCTTTCCAAAATTAATCTTATATTATGCTTATGAGGCAAAATTATCAACATTAACCCCTTAGTCATTAATGCTGCTACAGTCAGCCAGAAGTGCTGCACTTGCTTTTTTTCCTCTCTTCTTTTCAGAGACCTGGTGTAGCAATTGAACAGATAAATATGATGGGAAAGCATTACTACAGAGGTGCGATGACAAAAGGACCAGCACAATAAAAAGATGCTATAAAGGAAGGGAAGAAGATTGCTCACCCATATCAGAAGATTCTAGGTTTACAGGGAAAAGCTTCACCAAAGAGGGATCTCCAGAAAGAAATTCTTCCCCCATGGCAATCAGTCCTTAAATGAGGTCTAAGAGAGGTGCAGCCAGGCTCCACCCCCTCGGGTCACACAGCTGAATTGCCTTCACCTGTGCTCCCAGGGCTGACCGGGTCCTTTCCCAAGGTGCTCAATCAGTGGCTCAGGTCGTGACTCAACAATTACCATACACTTGGGCAAGCACCTCTGATGCAAACAAAGAAAACACAAAGTGTAGTTTCTGCTGAAGCCAATGATTTTAAAGGTTGTTTGTCTAAATGTCCAGAGATAGTAAGAATTCAGGACTCAGTGCGAGAGTGCCAAAGAAGAGAGAATGAGGCCAAAGTGAATTCTGTTCAAAATCCAAACAAACATTCAACTATTTTGGCAAATATTTGCCAGATCTAGTTCATATCTACATTTGATTTGTGACCCTCTCACATCGCCAAATGGATGAGAGACTCCTGCTGTCCTCAGCACTGTCCAGAAAGGCAACTTCACAATACAGAATTGGGAAGCTGGCTGAAAAAAAATAAAAAAAAGTTAACAATAGTTGCCAGCTATTAAAATGGATTTGTTTATATTTGCTATGGAGTTTCTCCTCCTCTGGACAACTTTGGCCCTAGCATGGAGGTGATTAGAGGTAGGCAGTGCAGAACTGTGGAACGTCCTGCTTGCACCAGACACACTCCTGTTCACAAGGAGACAGCTGCTTTGTCACCATGGGCTGGTCTTGCTTGACGTGGAGCATTCCAGACACCTAAAACCCCTTCTCCACAGATCACCTCCATCTCATTTACACGGAAGACATTGAAGTAACAGCGTTGGTAAAGAATATGTATATACAGAGCATGCATTATACTCCAATAAACTATTTATGGTATTGTAAGGGCGTAGTGGCCCAGAGTAACAGGAGATACCCTTTCCCCTTCTACTTTAAAACATTCTGGCTCCAACTCTCCTTAATCTCATAGCAGTAATCGTCTCAAAATAATTAGATGTTTCTGTAGTAGTTCAAACAAGGACAATTCCTTCAAGCTGAAAGTCTGCTTTATATCCTTAACTATTTACACTGCTTTGCTGGTTAGGACCACCTGATCTCAGTTTTCATGCCACATTATCAAAAACCAAAATAAAACAAAAGACCTGTCAGCAGCATTAAGACTGCAGTCATGGCTAAATGCCTTTTGATTCCTCTTTAAACTTCCAAAGTGCTCGGTAGAGTTGCTGCATTGCTACTGGCAGGGCTGGGCCCTCCTCCAGAAGCAGGGACTGCCTCCTTTCTGACTCGTGAGGCTGCTGACGTTCTCGTTGCATTATGTGCTAAGTTTGTATCACTGTACCTGTGATTTTGAAAAATGCCATAGGCATCCAGATAGCTTGCTCGTCGTAACTTAAAAGTAAACATCCAGTGAGAAGAATTTATCCAAAAGCTGCTCCAATACATTTGCATTAATTTAAGGGCTTTTTTTTCTTTTTTCATGTCCCTCTTACGGCATCAGTTTTGAAACTACATTTTTCATAAATTTGTTTTCCTCTTTATCTAAACCAAAATGTTCTACTGATCAAATTGAAGAGCCAGTGTTTCCAGCTATAAACAAGATGCTGCTGTTCTGCATGAAAAAATGGCAATGCCTCCAGGCACTTAATTCCATCCTTATCAATTTGTTCTTGAGGTGGAAGGAATTTTATCTAGCAGAAATTGAACAGAGGACTGGTCTGAAAACTTACAGCATTTTGCCAACTGAACTCATAGCAGGAACATAACTGTGAATATACAAGATCTAAAACCGTTTGGATAACTGACTTAGTGTAAATAAAACACAGCACAAATTGTCTAGGAAGTTTGTGAATGTTTATATTAATTAAATTAGATCTCAGTTTTAGGACGAAGCTAAGAGCCAGACAATGCAGATAAAGGATAAATACAGCTCCTCCAATGAACAAGTTATCCATAATCTTTTTTTAACATCATATCTTTTAGTAAGTCTCATTAGAGGTGCTGAGAAGAAATTAACTTCTTTACTAAAGTCATTATTCAGAGCTGGCAGTAACGATGTTTTGGCTCATGTTCAGGAGCACCCTTTGTGGAACTTAGGAAAAGATACAGCCCTTTATTTGTGCTCTTTGGCTATCTGCAAATCTAAGTGACAGATGTGACAGCAGCATACGATATTGGTCAAAGAAGGCTGAACCCAAGTGGGTGCTTTTCATTGCCTGCCAAAACGCAGCAGCCTTGAAACGTTCCTGTAGGAAGAGGAAGATTTAGAAGTGTCTCTCTGATTCCTGCTGTTCCAGCTGCGTCTCAGACTTACGGCTTCAGACTACAATCCAGCTGCTGGTGTTTTCATTCCAATTAAGTTTTGAGTGTTTTTTAAACAAAATATTTTCATAGAGTGACTATTAAGAGATTTCATCATGGTTTGATTTCAAACAACGAACGCGTACTGAATCACCAAGGCTGAGTCTGAGAGATGCAGAAACGTGTGTTTGGAGATTATAAAAATGCTAAAGGCTTTAACTTGGCAAGCAGAAGCCGGAGAGCTAAATTTGACTCAAGGGATGCCAAAGTATTGAGGGCTGTGATAAACAGTAACCCAGACCTCCTCTGTAAGCTGTCCATTAATACGGGACCTGAGGGACGCATTATAAAATTAATAATTGGCAAAATCAAAACACATCCAACATCTAGAGTGCAGTGTCCAGGTTATACAGTCAGTGCAGTAGCTGTCTCTAGGAGATCATATTGCAGGAGCTCTGGAAGGTGGTTATTTGTTCTAAAGCAAAATTGAGATTCATTTTTAAGGAGGTCAAGTGGCAGCCAACACAGCCAGGATGAAAGCTGCTAGCTGCTGCAGCCAGCAGTGTTGACGTGAATCAGGTACACGTGACCTGTGGAGCTTCAACAAGGATGGGGGGCCCTTTTGGGGGAGAAAGCAAATGGGAGAGAATGCACTTTTACCCCATCTGCTGCTACTTCTTCTGATAGTGCTGCTGTAGGAAGAGCAGCCTGGAGAACAGAGAAGGCGACTCTCATACAGCATTCTTCTCAGGGACTTAGTTTTGGACTTACAGTGCCTTTTCTCCAAGGTCTCTCAGCAGCCTTTCAGTGGAGAGACAGCAGAAATGCTCACCATGTCTTCCCAGATAACACGAGATTCTGGGGGAAACCAACATTTTTCTACTAGATCTGGGAAACAACGATCACTGCGGCAAGGCAGCTCCATTTTGTAACTGCTGACTGCCATGCCCATGGCCACATGAGATAGGAATAGCACACCTGCCAGTCCCAGAGTATCCGTCGTGCAGCTGGGGATGCTGTGGTTCTGTATGGCTGGCTGGAGGTTTAAAAGAAGTCAACGCATTCCTTTTATGTGAAGCTTCTCTCTAGCAAATTATTGTAATGAAATGGCCAAGTAAATGGGCGGTAAGTAAACGGCAATAGTTTCCTGAAGATTGATGGCCTCAGCATTCAAAATGCTGGCACTTATTTAGATGTACACAGCCATCCCTTCGTCAGGAGAAGCTTACTGGTCAGTGATGCACATTTCTCGAAACAGCGTGCTAAAAACAAGCATTGCACCTTTCAACATTTGCCTCTCAAACAACAGCTCAAAGCGGGGATTTAGAGAATCATAGAATCATAGAATCACAGAATGGCCTGGGTTGAAAAGGACCACAACAATCATCTAGTTTCAACCCCCCTGCTATGTGCAGGGTCGCCAACCACCAGACCAGGCTGCCCAGAGCCACATCCAGCCTGGCCTTGAATGCCTCCAGGATGGGGCATCCACAGCCTCCTTGGGCAACCTGTTCCAGTGTGTCACCACCCTTTGTGTGAAAAAAGAAGGGGGCAACTTGCTCACTGCACTGCTCTGACACCATGAGAAACTTCACCACATCATTACTGGCAAAAGGATGGTTCTCCATGGCTGCAAACGCACCAAGATTTTGCTGAGAAGGACCCTTGTTACTTCTCAAAGTGAGCCTTAGTTGCTGGCTCCATAGCAGAGTCAAAACAGAAGTTCAGATAAAGATAGGATCATAATTTATAATAAATTTATGAGAATTATTACTGGCCTTTCATAACTATTAACCACAGAAGTAGGACACCTAGGTGCCAGAAACGCCAACAGATTTAAGTGACTTAACACATGGACACAGCAAAAAGAGAAACCTGTGGGGTTTTTTTGCTTGTTTGTTTAACTTTCTTGTTTATCGCTTTGGAAGTTGAGTCTCATCTTCCTTCATTGTCAGAAAAACGTTGGGTTATTTCCACTGGGTTAAAATACTGTTGGGACATCTCCCCCAGTGAGTGCAGGAATATATTCTTGGTTCCCAGATGAGAATCAACTCAATATGCAGCCAGCATAAGCAGCACAGGCACTAATATTTCAGCATCTTTCCCTTTTGCAACTAAATGAGGAGCACATTTTAATTATACACGTTTCTAGCAGCAACAGATATAGCAACAATATTATTGCCACTGCATTTGTTAATGTGCCTAACCTCAAGGAATACTAAGCATTTCTTTCTCAAAGGATATAAAATGGATGGAAGAGTAAAACCTCAAAATGTTTGGGACTCATTACACAACTGTTGCACTCAATTTGAGGAAGAACAATTGCATTCAGTAGTAATAATAGTTACTTACACTGCTTGGTATTTTTCTGGAAGTCAGTTGCTGGGGTATGGGTATGCTGAGAAGCAACGTGGAAAAGAAGAAATCCAAAGCTATTTAAGAAAGTGTTTACAAATTCAGCATGCAGCTTGGCTACGTTGGGATCATATCTTTGCTATGAATTAATTAAGTGGGAATGTTCCCCCCAATAGGAACATGCCATTCATGCCTGCTGCTCCACTCGGACTGAAAGCATACATCAGTGCCTGCAGAAACCAAAAAAACCCTCTGACTTCTCACTTTGTCATTCGGTGTTCCTTTTGCTCCCACTCCTGCCCCATGAGTGAAAGCAAAGCCCTAAGTCTGAAATGTCAAAGGGACTCCCGGGTCCCTACTGCTTAAAAAATGCTTTCAGAACATTTGGTGGCTTTTTTCAGTGATTGAAAAAGAATCTGGAAAGCCTTTCATCCTTTGTTTTCACTCCATGCTTGTCGAAGCCTCAGCTCGAGTGACGTTTGTGAAAGATTTCACTAGCAGTTATCTGGCAACTCCAGCTGAACTGAGTGATTGCGTTTAATTGCATTTTGGTTTCATAAACGCAGCGTCATAAATCTACCGACTGTCAAACAGAGGGGGTTGATTAATGGAGCAATGGCTGTCTGCAGTGGAGTTACAAAGAAATCTCAACAAACACGCAAGTCTTTGAGGCCGTATGCTGTCTAACTAGCGATGTGGCGTGCACTCCAGGCCGTGGGTGTGAGGGCAGGAGGTGTGGGAGGCTCCAGCAGGAGCAGCAGTGGGGCCAGGCCATGGAAAGCAGCTCTCACTTCTCATCTGCACTGCAAGCAGGGAAAGAAGGCATAAGAAAACCCACAGTAGATTTTCACTTCTTGTTTATTGCCCTATCAGGAAACTGCAGAGCCAGCAGAAAAAGATCGTAGGCTTTAGACAGGCCCAGAAATTGATGATTTCTTCAAGTTTGGATCCAAGTTGGATCCTTCATCTTTAGGACAGTTGGGTTGAAAAGGCAGACTAGGCATGAAATTCTGGGGTGATTTTAAGACTTGCTGGAACCACCCTGGATGTGACTGTTGTTTCCCAATTACTGAACCAGATGAGAATCTCACAGAGTATTTGCGAACAATGAAGCAAAAAGTCAAATGTGAGGAGAGAGAAAGCACTGCCAAATACTAAGGGAAAAACTGCTTTTTACTTACATAATAAAAACATTTCTCCCCTAGAATTTCTTCTGGTTTGTAACATTTTTATTGAATCTTCCAAAACTCTGTCATGACTACATCTATTACATGACTACTGAACATTTATATGACATTAGCCTCAGGATTTAGCAATCTGTAGGGCCAGACCTACAAGAATTCTTGTGGAGATCCAATCTTTACAGATAATGAGAAATATTTTATTCTTACTGAAAAATCACCCCAAAAGGCTACTGAGGATTAAAAAACAAACCAGTGGATCATAATTCACTGACCAGCTGATGAGTAGAGTATTACATCTCCTCTCCTGTGAATTGTGTCTTGGATTACATCAGCTGAAGCCCATCGTTTGGCACAAAAGCTGTCAGGAATAAGAGCCATGAAAATTTTAAATGAGAGGAAAAAGTGTACGTTTAGGATTTTTTTTATTGATTTACAACTCCCTAGCACAATACTTTTAATTCCCTAAAATCTGTGATCTGAAAATGCGAATTCTTCTTCTTAAAATATTTTATTAAAAGTAAATAAAAATAGCTAAGAAAGCTGGTAAGAAGAGGGAGTGTTCATGAAAGAAAATGCTTCAGAAAAGCTGGATGCAGCAGGCACGTTGCATGATGGCTGTTTTATTCCAAGCCTATTGGCAGCTCCCGAGGAGATGAGCACACACAAGTCTTCAGAGGCTGGTGGCTTCCTGGAGCTGGTGAGGAGAAAATGAGCAGTTTCCCAAGGAAACACTTTGAATTAAGAGCCAGTACCAGCTGGGAAGGATCCTCCCCTCCAATTTATTGCTTGGGGCTGATCATCACTCTCCATTCAGCTGAAGCCCTCTGTATGCATCTTCTGCACTACCAGCATGAAGGCAGCCCCTCAAAATCCCTCATCTCTGAACTTGCTGTGCACAGGTGGACCTTGCACACTGCAAGCCTTGTCCTGTTCTCTGCAAAACCAGCAGTACCCCTTATAATTTTGGTGGGAGGAGCAGGCAGTTGTAATAGAGAAAGCTTAGGTGGAGCAACTTTAGTAGAAGTCAGTCAACACGTTGTGTGTGAAGTTTTGTCCACTGTCAAGGAGAGCAAGGAACAACAGTGTGTTTATGCCACCACACTTAGTGGCTCGCCAGTAAACCCCACTGCAGGCCGCAGGCCTTGGCCACGGCTTCCCCAGGTGCATGGGCATGGGGCCTCTGCAGCAACAAGCTGCTCCCAAGCACAGCTGGTACTTGGGCCTTAGCACATCACCCCTGGGCTCCTTCTGAAGGATCATCAGAAATGATGTAAGAAGGTGCAATGCCATTTTCTCCAGCCATGCCACACCTGCTCTTACAGACCAGGACACAGCCTGCTGTTCTGCATGCTCACAGCACCGCTCCCATCTCAGATCCCTCACCTACTGAATTTAGCAGTATTCAGCTTTCAGTTTGTGTGTCCCTGAGGCAACAAGCTTCTGGAAAAGAAAGGGATGTATGCTGCTGAATAGACTTAAATTATTGCTGTGCCAGGGAAACATGCCTTGGCACAACACTGCACCTTGGCTACTTTCTTCTTTGAGACGTCTTAAAAATCAGTACTGCCAGGACTGTTCTATTTTCCATAAATTTTAATTCATTTTGGTTCCAGTGTATCAAGCCAGAGATTTCTCTGTAAGGCACCAGGGCTCTCATTCGCTGTCCTGTACCTCCAGTCTCTCCTTGTTGCCTCAGACAATGCAAAGGCACGATGCCATAGCAGAAGAGATGAGTTCCTCCACCACCACTGGGAAATATTAGTCCTCCTTTGGAATCCTCTGAGGCTTTGGAACAGTTTGTCCCATCCTGTAGCTCTGTCAGACTCCTCACAATCCAAGTCACCAGCTCTGCCCTCGCAGCCTGGGCAGGGGCAGTGGGCTTTGTGCCACAGCTGGTTCATCAGAAATTTCATCAAGAAATTCTTGGAAAAACAAACAAACAAAACAAAACCTGATTTTCAATCTGAACTGAAAAGAAAACATTTTAAAAGTGAAACTATATGCAGGACTTCTGAGCTTGCAGGACTTTGTGTCGCTTTGAGTTAGGCTAATCGTTCTGTTTGGACAAAAATCAACATATTTCATTTTGACTTAATATATTATCTCCTACTATGAAATAAACTCAACAGAAAATGACTTCATTTCCTTCTGACAAGATAACTCTGATAGGGTCATGCCACTCTGATAAGGTCAAAATACTTTATCTTCTGCAAGGCACTCATGCTTTAGAGTTTTTTTGACAAAACAGGGTTTTTTACTGCATAATTATTCAAAGTCAGAAAGTCTTTGGCAGCCATAATAATCACAAGCAAGCCAGGACCTGGTTCTTAAAATCCAAATGTCTTAATAGAGAGAAATCTCTCTCGTTAAATGCATCACTGAACTAAATTTACTGAACAATACATCCCACTGACAAATTTAACATGAGCCAGTACAGCTTTCCTTTGGCCAATAATGCAGATTTGCAGGATCATAGAAATTGTCAGCTGGAAGGGACCCTGGAGATCATCTTGGCCAGCCTTGTGTTGAAATAGGGCTTCAGATGAGGATACCCGAACGCTGCCAAGCCAAGTCTTGACTATCTACAGTGAGACAGACTCCAGTGCTTCTCCACGCAGCTTATCCCAGTGTCACATTGCTCTCACTGTCTATCATTTGTTTCTTTCTACCCAGATAGAAATTCCCTGAAACAACTGATGCCTCTCATCCTTATTCTGGTGCTCCTTACTGGATATCCTTTCAACAGACACAGAAAGTACTTTCTACAGATTTGCTCATGTTACTCCTGAAATAAGATAGTAAACCTACTCGTCCTTTGACAACTTTGAAATGCACAATGCAGTTCAACGCTTAAATTTTGTAAAAGCATAACACAGAACAGATACCAAATGGCATCAAATCAACAGATAAAACGACAGAAGTTATCTTCTTATCTGCTGAATAAAGCCCACACTACTTGCTGTATTACAATAAAATTGTGAAAAACAAAATATGCAATAACTTATTCATGTATTTCAGCCACGGTAACCTGGCTTCTACACCCATATTTTCTCACACACTGCAGTTGATTTGAATCAATACTTCAATGGGAGACAAGGCAATTAGAAGCTGCAGGAAACAGTGATTATACACAGAGCATAAATCTCATTACCCACATCAATATGAATTCCTTTTCTGATATAGGGCTACTCTTCATTATTGCTCCTATTTTATCAATGACGATTTTATTTTTAGATGAGAGAGCAATTCAAATTCCTAACCCCTCCTTCTCATGTAAAGAGCCCAAGATACTGTGTCAATAAAAAACATGCCCTCTTTGGACAAATTCTGGGCTTTATTTCCTGCTCTCCACATGCAGTTTTCTGCTTTTCCACCAAAAACTGAGTGCTTCTGTGTCCTACTCTATATAATATAAACAGCGTACTCAAAGAAGAGAAGAAAATCTTCAGATAACAGAAAATAATAAAACCTTGATCCAGGGGTCGCATTATAAAACTGGAAAAAGGAAAATGGCACAACATACTTCAGCCAGTTTGTAAAGTTGTGCTCCACCTCCAACGTCCAAATCCTTATCTTTGTGAGTTAAAACAAATATGAACACAGAAAAGGCCAAAAACCCCCCAACAACCTAGAACAAAAACATATTAAATACACAGTCTTACATTATTAAATGACTCCTTTCCATTATATTGGTCAGTCTTGACACACTTCTGTAGTATGTGGAAAAGACCCTTCTCTGAGTAAGCTGCAAGATAGTGTGACCGGAACGTTCTCACTCTAGTAGCATGAGCTACTTTAGTCAATCTTCCTTTTACTCATTTTCAAGAAAAAAGAAACAAAATATATATACATATATATTTATATACATATATTTATATATATATATATTTTCTTTCCATAAGGACTGTCTTTTCATCAGTATTTTTTTTGCTGTTTAAATCTCCCACAGAAATCATCCACCAAACTCTCCCATACAAATAACTCACTAGGTAGAAGATACAAACTGAATAAATGAAAAAAGGAATATATTTTGCCTACACTGTGGACACTTCAAACAGCACACACTTCAAACACCCCACAAACAGCAAAGGGCTGTTTGTATATCTACTCAAATGAGCCACATTATTCACGAGCCAATATTCTATAAGGCAGAAGCAAAAATACTATTCCTGAAGGAATTGCTTGGGGATAAAGTATTCTATGATAAGGGCAGAAGGAAACGCTTCTGGATACGTTCCATCACTTGATGTTCAGGAAACCATTTTGTATGACACAAAGGATTAGGAAAAATAAGCTGCATGACATTTATTTTGTAATTTTAACATTAATATCTGTAGAAACATTTTATTGTCAGTACAAAAGTTAACAGATTTTAATACTTCTTTTACCCAATTAAAAAAACACACACATAAAACAGTGTAATTTGCATTCATATTGCATGGCCGTATCAGTGTGAGGGTTCTGAAAGTACAAACACAAGACTTCCGTACAAAGATACAAACAACAGTGATATTTTAGCAGAGGCCAGTGCTATACCTACTGTTATGGAATGAATCAGAAGGAAATACTGGAGTCAGCATGAATTAATCCCTTAAAAAGATGCTGATATTCCTATGGCAAACTGTCATTATAAACAACCTCTCTCTTTTTAAACTTAAGTTACAATAGAGGGATAGTCTAAAAGGCAAAAGATCCAGGCCAAAAGATCTGGAACCTATTACCCAACCCAGTGAAGAGAAATCTATTTAATCTGTTGCATGTGCAACCCAGGGCAGAAGCTCAGCTCATTTTAGAGCGTTATGTCCTGCTATGGTTATAGACAAGTTAATGACTCGCCTTACTTTAGGAACCCATTCTAATTTATTCTTTCTCTCTTTCTTCGTGGAATGATTGGTTTTTCACAGTTGGAAACGCTGCCTAAAGAGTTAAGTTGTTAAAGTGACAAGTATTGAGAATAAAAGACGTTCTTGTTAAAGGATTTGGTTTCCATAAGAATAATCATCTGACACTGCAGTTTTTAAACACAAATAAATCAAAAGTTTAATTCCCCAAATTAGTTATATACTGTAAATATTTCTTTTTTTTAAAGATCTGAAAACTAGTAAAGTCTGAGCAATATATCTACTAGTTCTCTGTGCTGCCTGCATAGAAATGCCATTTAAATTAAAAAAACACAACAACCCTATAAACGATTAATTGTTTTGTACATTACCAATTAGTTAATAAATTAATGATATACCATTTTCCCTGAAAGCAAAGTATTTTCCACCCATGGATGGTGAAAATTAAGAAATTCTGTGTAAGAACAGCATTTAGCAAATAGCTGTTAAAAAAGAGACTAATTTGCTAGGTGGATTGGGACATCCATTTTTAAAATCAATACAAAAAATAATTCATTGTAAATATATATAATATATATTTATACATATTTTGAATATATTTACATACATCCAGCACCTATATACTGCATTTGTGCTCTGTAAGTGTGTGCCAACATATATTTTCTCCAAATATTACAAAATAAACAAGAAAGGCAGACCCAGAGTTTGCCTCAAGTCCAACTGGTCCATTGTACAAACAAAGTTTGTCGCAGCTTAGGGTAAGCCAGAAACTGATAGCGATGGGTATCTAGACACAGCTCATCAACATTCTTCTTCGTTGGGAACATTTAATGAAAGTTGCACATTATGAGATCTTTAATGTACGATCTGACTGCTTTCCTCCAAGTTTTCTTTTTTTTTTCCTCCCATATTTCATATGTACAAGCAGAATCTTTAGGGTCCCGGAGAAAAGATGTTGTTTTGTATGTGGTAGGTAGCTTGATGTTCTTGCTTCTTTTCATGTTTTAACGCTTCCATTCATGTGTTGGTACTTGGGAAGACAAGGTTCATAAGGCATTGGATCGGGAGAAAAAACAGAGTCATCACCTGAAGAACACGAACTCCTGGTGTCAGGGTAGCTGGGTGAATACTGCTCCAGAGGTCCGCTGAGGTCCAGATACTCCTGTGACCAAAGAAATAAATTGAGTTTTTAACCAGCGAGTAAAACTGGCAATAGCGTGTTCCAACTGCTCTGATTTGGCTCCATCACACAGTGGGTAAAAGAACAGTTTAAAAACAACACTCATTTCCCTAATGCAATTGCATTCTAAACTGCCTGTAGCTCAAATATCTCATAAAACAAGGAGCCTGAATAAAGAAAGGAAAGCCAAGCCAATAACACAGTACTTTTGTGAAGTCCAACAGCATCCACATTAGCCGCGTCAGTGGAAATAAACATGCCAACCACATCAAAAGAGGACTTTTCACTTACAATGATAAAAATGAAATTTCATCCTAAATAGAACCATTTTTCTTCAGCACATGGTAATGATTTGGAGAGGGAAAGATACTTCCAACTTTGTATTCCTTAGGTCAATTTAAATGTCTGTTTTATATTCCGTGATATTAACTTTGCGTTTAAACATGCAGTGGCAGACATACGTGCAAAAAAAGAGAACTGAAAGAAAATTAAATTCACTCGATTGGGTTCTTTATACTACATTTTCTTCTCTGTGTGTCTGTTGGGTCCTTTATACTACATTTTCTTTGTGTGTCTGTGCGCACGCCTGCGTGCCCCAGAGTAGCCATGACCAAAGCAGTCATTAAAAAAGGAAATAATATCTGCTGAATCCAAGTTTTGGGTTAAGGCTCTTTTGCTAGAAACAACAGTTTTGGCAGGAGAAGAAAGTTATTTTCCCCCTTGAAATGTTCCTTCCCTTTCAACTTCTAAAGGCAGCTGCATTCATTTAAATGCAATCTCTTCATTTGCTAAACCACAAGTTATGATCATACTGACGAGACAAGTCCTCCACCTCAGTCAGTGCTTTATGCTGCTGTGCCTCGGGTTGGGGTAATTTCATTCTTTGGTTGACATTTTTCTTTCCTAAGTCAGAAATGTGACCACGTTATAGCTTAGAGGAAAATATAAGCTTTAAAATGCCGATAAATGTAATAGGCAGCAAGAGAACGCAGTTCGGATCTATGATTACTTTCTATCTTGCTCCCTAGAAGTTTAGAAGATCCACAAGGACAATCTTGGCATATATTTATGTATAAGCAACACAGCCCTTTGTGACCAGAAATGATTGAGCACTTTCTAGACAGACAGAGGAAAGTCTTCCAGCATTTGAAGCTTTCTTGCAGGATTGCAGACACAGCTTGTCATATCAAAAGGCTTAATATAGTTCAGCTATGAGCTCAGAACTGAAGGTGGGATCCTTATCTCAACTCCAGCCTCCTTGTTCAAAGTAAAGAGCCACAGTCACATGTAGGGGCATAAAGTCTCCAGCACTGGGATTTCAATGAGGAAAAAAAAGAGGGGGGCTTGGGCAAAATAATCACTTACACAAATGCAGAACATAATATTGGCTAACCAATTTTGGAGCTGCTGGGCAAGCCAGGATGACCCTGTATCAACAGTGGCATGTATGGGGAAAACAAGGTACCATGGTGGAGTGGATGAGCAAAAGTAGGGTCAGACTGAGGCATGGAGGAGCTGTGCTTCAGCAAAACTGCACAGCTTACTTGAAATTAGAAGTCTTGAAACCACACCCAGTGGCAGAAGATGGGACACAATAGAGCTCACAGACAAAAGAAGTAACTTGCTTTCTTAATCCAGGGCAAAAGCAGTATCTTAAGCTGAAGGCTTAGATATTAGGAAAAGCCTTCAAGAGGTAAAGCTAATGAAACAAAGCAATGGGCTGTAGTGGGGCAATGCAGAAATGCAGCAGTGGAGATCATCAAGGACAAAGTTACACAAAGACGTCAGGCATGATAAATGTACAGTGGATCCTGCTGCAGGCCGATCAGATGGGCTGGATGTGTTCCTCAGGTTTTTCCAGACTTTTTTCCTTAAGACTTGAGCCTGAAGTCATTTACATAACCCTAAAGGCCTTTTCAGGTTACCTTTGAGATCCTTCCAGGCCCATGAGCGCTACACAACTGGAAGGCAAGATGCTTAAACACACAACAAGAGGAAGAAATATCCTCTGCCAGGCTTAGAATTACAGCCCAGAGCTTCCCTCTTGACTTTGCAAATGCAGATGCATTCCAAGCCACCAAGCACTCTGTGATGGCAGCCAGCCCACTGCCAACCACTCTTGTGAAATCGTGTGTAAATGATGCAGGAAAGGATTCAGTTAGTGTTGGATGGGGGGAAACTGTAATGGTACACAGAGCTATGCTGCTGGCTTGGTCGGGAGCCATATATACATATTCCTGCCCCATTCCCAAACCATTCCTGAAGATGCCACGTTTTGGAGAAAAATAATCCAGATAAATTTATAGCTGCTACTGTAGCCAAAGAATCTTCTCAGCCAGAAATGTAGACTTACTCTACTAGATAAATGATGTTCATAAAAAATAGCATCTTATTCAAGGTCTCCTGCCATCTTTATAGCATAGAGGCTTTCCTAAAACCTATTAATATCTTGGTTAAAAAAAAAAAAATCTGAGAATTCTGAAAAATTAGAAAGTAATGGTGACACATATAACACGACCCAAACCTTTTTTCTACATCCTCCCCCCAGTATATAGAAGTGCTATAATAATATATACCGAATATATGTTGCGGTGTTTTCATCCCCCTCAGCCCCACCTGTATAACTTGCCCAAAACGACAGGAATTTGTAACATGCTTTTGAGGTACCAAACATTTTCTCTCAAAGTTTCCACCAGAAGAATCAATATTTCCATTACTCGTGATCTTCCTCTAAGGTGCACGTGATATAGCAGTAAGAGAACTGATTCCTGTGTGGATACACTAATCAGTGTGTTTCTTGCTAGAACTAATCATATTTCAGACCTCTGAAAGAATGCTGTTCAAATGAAACCCTTTTGCATTCATACAGCCCAACCTGAAGCAGTGTTAGGCAGGACCTTTGGATAATTGGATGACTGTTCACGTGCTCCCTGCGGGCCCTTGTTCCCTCCACTGAGAGCTACTTCAGTGAATCTAATTCACTCTCAGGCACAATCTGAAATCTACTATTGACAATTTCTCCTCTTCTGACCTAGATATCATGGCTGGGAATCAAACTGAGCTGATAAATGAAAAACATCATGAACTCTCCTCCATTGCTTCACATGAAACTCATGCTGAAATATAAACATTGCCTCTCAGTCTGCCACGTGTATTTTCTCAATAACAGTATGCTAAAAACATAAAAATACAAAGAGAAATTAACAAAAACATTTTAAAGATGTGTTTGTTTTGTTACATAAACCAAGACATAATGACAAGAAACCGAGGATTTCACAGGATACACAGTTTAGCTGCTTCTAACTTCAGAGGATGGTGACAAACAGAACAAGAAGAGAACTTGAACAGGATTTCATAACTGTATAAATTCCATCTGCCTCCTGAACCATTCATCCTGATTAGTAGCTTATGGAGGGAAGCAATCTACATACCTCGTTAGTTGTGAGAGTAAGGATCCGATCCAAGTCTTCTACCAACTGTTTAAAAGTTGGTCTTTGTGAAGGCACAGCCTGCCAGCAATCTCTCATCATCATGTAGCTGTAAGAAATGCACATTTTCCTGGGTTAATTAAAATCACACATCCTTCTGATAAGCCTTTTCATACACAGCCAATATTCTTTATCACAAATAAAGCAGCGAGCACTCCAAAGCCTTATACATGGACCAGTGCTGTTGCCCAAACCATACAATGCTGTCACTTCCCTCAAAGGTGCATTTCTATTTCTGCATCTCTGCTTGCCCAGCATCTGAATTTCCTCTTTGTGGACCTGAGCCTGCATTCTTCTGTGGCATCTCAGAAGTATCAAATTACACGTGCTTAAATATTTTATCATGGAAGGGACTGCAGCCTTTGTGAAGAAATTAAAATGGGAGATAAAAGCAAAAACTATCAAGAGCTATACTGAAGCATCAGAAAGGGAAAGCACTCTCCCACTATCACTGGTAGATAATGCTGTGTTAACGCAAAAGTTCCCAAATGCACTTTTTTGTGTACAAAACCAGCTGGATGTAGCTTATACAGCATAAGAGTCTGTGTGTGGTATGGCTACGTGTGCCATTTATGAATTTTCATGTTTAATGAAGGAAAACTGAGAAAATAAGGGTGTAAAAGCACTGACAAAGACTGGCCTGTAGATGATCTCATCTATTTTCAAAGGGATCACAGCAGGGTGTGTAAAGTGTCCTCCACCACACATTTCCTGGAGACCTTTCCGTAGTGTTTCTATACGCATCTATACGCACACACATCCACTATTTCAGAGCCAACAATTCTGAAAATGCTACATTCTGCTGGGGTAGCATTAACCACGTGATGGGTCCCTTCCAAGTTGGGATATTCTATGATTTCAGTGCAGTTTGCAGCCCTCGGTCCTTACAGTTCATTGGTGCAGTTGGCAGGTTTATCCATTCGGTGCCCTTCTTTAAGCAGCTTAAAAAGTTCCTCCACTGGGATTCCTGGGTAGGGCGATCCTCCTAAGGTGAAGATCTCCCACATTAGCACACCAAACGACCATCTGCAAAACAAAGACAAAACTGCAGTAGTAAAATTGCCTTACTGCTGTAAACAGAGATGTTTTTGCAGCGGATGCACACCAGAGCAACTACAAAAAAAACCTGCATCTTCACAGTTTAGTTATTTACAGAACGTCCACACCACTAAGCTGGCTTGCAAGTATATGGAGGGATATTTTGGGGGGGGGGGGGGAAAAAAAAAGGCTGTTCAAAACAAAAATAGTTTGCATCATTCAGCTCCTTTTTAATTTTATTTTTTGTAAGGAAATGAAGGAGGGAAGACTTCAGCCAGTTTTCCTGCCTGCTCCCCACCTCCAGAGCTGCCTCGCCAAGTCCCGCTGGCAGCCACGGGCCCGCTGCCAGGCTGCTCTGCCAGGTGAGCAACAGCACAGAGCCTGCCCTGGCCCCGAGCTGCTCTGCAGTTCTGCTAGCTTTGCAGCAGCGTATTTTAGTAAACTGTTTGCACAAACTTACAATAATATTATCCAAAGGCACCGCGGGGCCAAAAAGCCTCCCAGTTCCAGCACCGAAACGCCTGCGCTCTGTGCTTGTTGGGAGCTCACAATGACTTCCAGCTCTAAACCGGCCAAGCCGTTTACTTCACATTCACTTAAATATTTTGTCAAGATGTTATTTTAAAGCAAAAGTTGGCTCCACCCTTAACCTGTGTATACAGTTTCCTTCATAAATAACGTAAAGATGGCAGGAAAGGCCTCAGTAAATGCTTTTCTTAAGGAGAGAACAACTTGGGAAGGGCATCCAAGTTAAAGGAGGAGGAGGCACCTCTTATTTTCTCCACCCTGCTCCTTTCTATTTTAACTCTGCACTGTCATGCATAACCTTTTACACCTGTGCTGGGAAGCATCCAGCCTTTTATGGCTAACTGCTTCTCTTGAAGAAATAAAAAGCTTAAGATCTTCATCTGCACTGAGTCAAAAATACACACCTACTTTGAGCGCAACGCATGCGAGCACTGAGGATGGGCCCAGGGAACTTTAATAGGAAGCAGAATTATGGGAGCCGTTGCATCAGCCAGCTACACCATGCACATTACAAGATCCTGAAGTGCCAGAGTCCAATGATTTCCTTCTGTATGTGAAGCACTGCTGGGAAGCAACATCTCTAAAATCAGGGAAAACACTTGTGGTCTATCCAGGCTATGTTTTACTGTACATAACCACAGCACAAATTTTGACAAGGTTCTTTTTTTTTCCCCTTTCCTTCTTTCTTTTCACTATTTCTTTTTTTTTAACCTGAAGGAAGTGCAGAGTATGTCGAAAGCCAAGCAAATTAGATAGACTCTTTGTAGCTGCACATCCGTAAATAAGTTCAAGGGGGGAAACTTCCGCACTGACAGAAGGAGGTTAGCATTTTCCACCTTTCATGTGCTTTGAAGCCAGGCAGATTAGTAACAGAGCGCTGGTTAGCAGTCTACCATAAAATCCTCACTTTCTAAGGGCAAGTCCTGTTCCATCTATTAACACGTGAAACAAAATGAAAACGCTTAAAGGGAAAGGATGCAGGAAAATACATTTCAAAATATCCCAAACTTTAAGGAACGTGAACCAGTTTCCCCCTCCTGCCCTTCCAGACCACACAAATAAAGTCACTTACACGTCGCTTTGGTGCGTGTAAACTCTGTCAAACAGAGCTTCTGGAGCCATCCACTTTACTGGAAGCCGTCCCTGGATATTTGGAGGGGAAGGAAAGAGAAATGAAAATGGAAGCCATTGGCTGGATGATTTTAACACCGATTTTTGTTTCAAATAAATCAGCTCTCAGAGATCCGTCTGATAATGCAAACACATAGTTTACTTTGAAAACTTTCATTGAAAAATATTAATAGAGTGGATGAAAGGAGGAAGGTTATTAAGAAAAAATAGATATAAACACTGAAGATAAAATTTAAAATGTGTAGGGCTCCAAAAATGCTGCCTGCAAGTACACATAGGGTAAGCAAATCAAAGTGGACAAAGATCATTTCGCTGCAGTTTTTTAAAGAGTAGAAATAAGAAACAAAAAACCTCTTAAAATTGGGTCTGCTTGCACAAAGTTGATTACTGAACCCAAGAATTTAGTTTTCCTTTCTCCAAAGCTTGCAGCCACAACTGCCCGTAGCTTTGCATAAAAGCTCTGCTTTGCTTCGAGCCAAGGAGTTGTACCAAATTTGATATGAAATGGGTTCAGATCCTCTCCAGCGCCAACAAATCCCTACCTGGCTGCTCTGCCTTTTGGAACTATGCAGACTCTGATAATTACTGTTCAAATGCCATTCATCACTCAGTGCTTTATTTTTATAAATGAGCCAGGTGACATGATTAATTAATATTTTGTATTAATGCTATTTAGTATTAACAGAGTCTGAAGAACTGAGAGAATTCTGCAAAGTTCCCATCTTGATTTAGGACAGGTTTAACAGCAAAACAACAACAGGTACTGAAAATCCATTTTCTCAAGCTCTCAACCAACTTGAATACTACAGTTATTTACATCCAAGTGCAGGCAAAATGCATAATCCTGTACTGTGGCACTACCACACAAACAGGATTTTTATTATGGTTACTGCTATCACTGTTTATGCAGTGTTTTTCGAGATCCTAGGGCTGGTTCAAAACGAGCTAGAATCAAATTTCCACCTATTTCAAATGACTGGAGTCAAGGACACACAACATGGATAGTTACATTCTAGCAGTTATAATAAATCATAAAAAATAGAGCCTATTTGTTTATCTTTTTAAACTAACTGTCAGTGTAAGAGGGGGGAAAGAATTGCTTATGTCCTTGATGTCTGTTTTCTGTCTGATTAAAAGCGAGTCTGCTGGACAAGAAGCCCATTAAGATTATAACCACAGTTTTGAAGTGAAACATTGAAAGAAACACTTGTTTCCAGAGATAAGAAAACCATCCACTTACATTAGTAGTCTTTTTATAATAATCTATATTGTTGATGTCTCTGGCTAAACCGAAGTCTGCTATTTTCATGACATTATTTTCAGTTACCAAAACATTTCTTGCAGCTAGGTCTCGGTGGATACACTGGAGAGAAAGACAAAAACACCCACTGAAATACCAGTGCAAAAAAGTGAAATTATTTCCAACCATAACTAAGTGTCCTTTAAAGATTTTAACCCAAATCCTTAGGTTGTAAAGCCACACGTTTACTGCAAGTCCGTGCAGTAAGATTGCTGTAGTTACCCCGTTGCGACCAATTCAGGTCCAGCCAGGTGCTTTCAGGTTGAACAGCTGCCCAAAAGTCCCTTTGAAAAGTCTCCCTTTGAAGCCTTGTATTTTGCCAAGGACAAGAGCTTAGGTGGCGATCCCAAATGTTCTAAGATGTTTGTGATCCACTCTTTGTTACACAAAGCCCAGATACAGGTAGCACAGCTTTTTCATTGCAAATGCTGATAATGAGTGTCACTGTGCTGCTTCTCTTACATTACATTGGATCAAGTGGACTAAAACCTGACAGTCCAGATCACTGCAACCTTCATTAATATAAAAGATCTCCTTAAGAGATGTATCTCTACTAAATGATTTTTAGCCAGATGTCTAGGGTGTGTATGTTTACTTCAACCATGTGACCATAGCAATTTCACTTTGGAAAAAAAAAATAAAGGCACTTTGGGCTGGGCTGTTTGCTTTTCAAGCAGCTCTGATACAGAAACTCCAACCAGTATTTCCTCAGATTTTTTCTTCCTTCGTGCCAGCATTATCCTGAAAACTTGGAGCTGATAACTCCTGACACTGAAAGGAAGTTGTGGCAGCTCTGGGTATTATTCCTACTTTCAAGAAACACTTCTGGGGTTTATACAGAGTAGGGTCATGGTAATTGGTGTTGCATTTGGAGTCCTCACAGGATATTCTACTACTTCTTAAGTCAAATAGTTGTGTTTCTTCTTCTTTTTTCTGCTCAATTTCAGTTTAGTCTATGTTGTCCCCCTTATTTCAGCCTCTGCATGGACACGCTGGACAGAGCCACTACAAAACATTTAGTAAGGGCCCACGTCTTTTCTTGCATTATAACTTGCCCCAGCGGTTTTCTGAGATCTCTCATCCTGCACATGTAAAATGAGTCTACAAAGTTTCTGCTCCTCACTGGGTGAGCCATGGGGAGCTGCCAGGAAAAACTGCACCAGCAGTTCCTTCACGCAGATGGGACTAGACAAGAGTACATGCTTTCACAGTCAAATCAGGCTTCTAACTCAGCATCAGCAATGCCACAGTAGCCGAAATAACACAGGCCAGCCTTCCCACCCTGTCCTTGTCCTCAAACCCTACAGGAACCTGCTACGAGACACAAGGAACTCAAGGCACTGGCCCAAGTACGCATAGCTAATGTCCACTGATAAGGCAAGGTGCCTTGACGAGTATGGCACAGGATCTAGAGCAGATCTTTCTGCCATTCTAGAACAGCAGGCCAGTGGGCAGAACATTTCAAACAGCAGGCAGCACCTGCAGGTGAATCCAGCAAGTGAATAAAATCCCACTGCCTTCTCTCAGGGTGTTTCTGCTCTCTCATACCCTGCAATTTTGCTGTTTCAAAATGGTGCCATGACTGACAGCCATGTTTACCAGGCTTCACAGCCAGCTCTCTGGCCCCAGTGATTTGCTGTCCCTTTGCAATGACTGGGGCTACCCCCCCTGCAGCTCTTGTGCTATACTGGCACATCAGAGAGGACACATGAACAGAATTTTTAAAAGCATTTATCCAACTTGGAACGTACAATTGCTTGTAAGGCAAGAACTGGAATAGACACCCGAGTACCTTCTTTACATATTAAAACCACATTCTATATATAGTCTATTAATTCTCTGTGAGCCATTTATTGGACTGAAATAACAAGAACCCTGGCTCTCTCACAGCTCCTGCACGGTGAAAATACCATGAGAAGATCTTATTATTCCAGCTCAGCAAAGGGATCTCTAAGGGGAAAAGAACTAGAGAAATACAAACAGAAATGGTGGGATGTCTGAAGAACGGGAATGCACAGTTTTACTATGCGCTGCCTTTGTTTTTCTTCTTCCCTGTGCCTCATGCAATGCTTTGCATTCAGTCAAGTTCAGCACAGCACTGATAAGTGTTTTTGCAAAGGAACTGGACCACAGAAGAAATGATGCTGCTGTGTACATCTGTGTGAGCGCACACCTTCTTGCAGTATCCTGCAGCAGCGTATCAGAGCTTTTCAAGATTTGCCAACCAAAAGATTTATTTTTTCCTTTCACAATGGTCCTTTTTTTCTTGGGATGTGGCTCATTGCCAGGCAAATGTTTCATTAATCTTACAAAAGGGATATTCTAAGGTGCTTTACCTAATACAATAGTCGTGCTCGCTCTATAGATTTTGTCCTACTGTCATGCGCGTCTCCCTGTCTACTCTACTGAACTAAGAATTACTATTTCCAAACAAAAGAATAAAAGCAAAATTAGACTTCAATTCCTGCTCCCCTCCCCTCGCCAATCTCTACAATTGCAGAGAAGCAATAAAGTCTCATGACTCTACACAATAGGACTGGAGGCTCAAACTCAGCTCTAAACTTCGGTTAAAACCAACTCCATAGTTGGGAGTGGTCTCAACTGGAAATTGGTATAAATCCCAATAAGCACTCCATGCTTTCCAGGGGGTACTTATCATCAGTATCTGGTGCTCTGGTTTAGACACTGGGTCCAAACACTGCTCAGAATACTCATGATTGCCTTCATGTTAAGGCACAACATGTTTATGGAGTTCACTATACAGGGCTAGTTAAGGTTCCATAACTGTAATTTAACTGAGGTACTACCTGAGAAAATCTGTCCAAAGAAAAGTTGGAGAAAGAAGTGCTTAGAGACATCCCATGATGCATAACTTATTTCAACAAGCTTGTTAGCCTGACAAAGGCCAGTGTCAAGTACAGTGCTTAATTTACAGTGACTAGTGCACTCCATATATTTTTACTTTTAACTCTTCTGTTCACAATTTCTGCCCAAGCTCCTTGTGATCTTCTCCACTTTGTGTGTTATCATTCTGTAGACCCTTTCAGTAACTGAATTCATTTATTTTACATCACTATCATAGCATTAAGATTGAAAATGACCTCTAAGATCATTTAGTTCAACCACCCACCTACCACCAATATAGCCCTCTAAACCGTATCCCTAAGTGCACCTACTCTTTCCTTAAACACCTCCAGGGACAGTGACCCCATCACTTCCCTGGGCAACCTGTCCCAAGGCCTAACCACTCTTTCTGAGAAGAAATTCTCCCTAATACCCAATATCTGAACCAATTTTGCTAAGACTGACTAGGAACAGGAGGCAAACGAAGCCTTGCTGTCTCGTGGGTGGAATAATGGGACTTGTATAATCATGTGATCACCTGCTTACATATTCAAAGTGCAGATAGATATGCAATGTTTACTTTAAGTGATCAATTCCAGACCTCATTTTAGCAACGTTGTTAAACAGTTGTATAAAACGTTAAGGGTATTCATTTTCCCACTGATCTTCCACAGAATGGATTACGCAACTTGTTTGAGAAAAGTCATTCTCCCAGCACATTACTGACCGTAAATAACACGAGAACAAAACTTAACCTACAACCAAATATGTACCAAGTGCTTCATGTAGCATTTGCTGAGTTCTACCTACTTTTTGTGAAGCCAAGTACTCCATGCCTCTTGCCAACTGGTATGTGCAGGATACCAAGTCCTTGAATGTCATCTGCTCCTCTGGGACCCTGTTGATGTCAAAGGAGTACTCCATCCCAGGAGGGCGGCGCGCTCGCAGGTACTCACGCAGGTTTCCTTTGGAAGCATATTCTACAATCACGTACAGCGGACCTTTGGATAAACAGAAGCGTGTCAGAACTGGAGTAAGGTGAAAAGGTAAAATGATTTTCTGTAACGAATCTTCTGGTGCTCTGTAATAAACAAACTGGATTAATAGATGTTTAACTGTGAATCCAGAAAGCACGACTTGAACAAAAAGGAGGACTGGGCTTCGCTAAGTGGCTGGCCAAGGCTGCTTTAGAAGGATAGTGGCAGAGCTGCATTAGCAACTGGAAGTACCTAAATCCTATTCCTTCCAGACCATGTCATGTACTGAAACCCAGACATTTTCAGACCCAAAATGTCACAAGATCTAAAGAAATACTTTCGCTGTATTTGATAGATTTTCTAATTTCCAGAATTCGTATGTCTTTCTGCATGGCTTTTATTATATAATTATCATTTAACAAAAACATTGCTGTCTTTAGAGAATAAAATTACTCATCTCACATTCAAAGGACACAAGTTTTACTAAAACAAGACTAACAATTCAGAATGACAGATGTGGGTAAAGCCACTATAAAATGTCATTTTCCCCTACAGCAAGGAGTTAGAGTTTTCACATGATATAGTACCCTTTCTCATATTAAAGCTGCAAATATAATGAGACACAGGAGTTAAAATATCGCTGCTAAGCTAGGGAAATATCTAAAAATCCCATCACAGCATGACTGTTTCCTTAAAAACTCTTGAAAAACAATGATTAATGAGAGTTCTGGAGACCCGTGTGAAAGTCCTGGCTTACTTTCTTTTCTCTACTCACCATCCTGGGTACAGGCTCCAAGAAGATTGATGATATTTTTATGTTTCCCAATCATCTTCATCATCTCCATCTCTGACACCAGGTCGGAGAGATCCTTCTCTGTAGCATCATCTGCACAAAACACAAGTTCAGTTCCTACTTTCTGTCGTGCCAGCCTGAGTGTCTCTAAGGCTCACCAGCATGTGCTTCGAAATATAGAACACGGGCTTGGTTTTCTAGCATACACTGTACACTGTATACTGTACAAAGCCATGCGTTATGTCCTAATAAAAATTAAGTCTCAGCCTCTGTGACAGACTGACTGCTTCTTCAATCATAGGTTAAGCAACACAAAACATTAAAATCCTGTCCTTAACTATCAACCTTTAAAAACCATGTCTTTCCTAAAAGTTGATTTCATAATAAAATTCAAAACGAACAGGCTCTAACCACCTGGGCTAGGATCTACATGCAGACAGCTGCTGATATGAACTCGCACAAAGCCAATACGTCCAAATACTCGCGGCTGAAGATAAACAGGCTGTCAAGAGCCCAGATTTACACCACAAACCACTGAAGGCTGAGGTCAGCAATGTGCACTCTGACCCCCCCACAACGACAGAGCTCAGACACCGCAAGGGAAACTTTTCATGGCTGAAAGCAGCCTGAAACCCTGCTCAGCCCATTTTCTTACCTTTCAGCATCTTCACTGCCACAGTCACTGCTTCTTTGGGCCGGTCTTTGTCAATCCCCACCGCTTCGGCCATCACCACTTGCCCAAAGCAACCTTCCCCCAGGGGTTTACCCAGCGTCAGCCTGGAGGTGTAAACAGGGGATTAACACACAGCATCTGGGGCAGGGGCACAGCCAGCAAAATTCCAGAGCTAAATATAAAAGGCTTTCAACAACTTGCAGCAGCACGAAGCACTTATCATATGGAACCAATGAGATGCACGGCGTGTGTCAGTTTTCACACACGCCACGGTCTGTTTTCTTAGTGACAGTATAGTGAGCATCTAATACCAGCAGATCAGTTGCTAAACCCAGCTTTTAAGCTGCCCTTCCGTCTCTAACAGGAGAGGCTGCACTCCGTGGTGCATGGGCAGAACTTGCAGAGCATCAGGGTGCAACCGAAGCTCAGGGTGCAGGAATGGAAGGCACAGCCTGGCTTCTCATGGTGGTCGGTGTGGCACATCTTCTGCTTCTTCATGCAGACTGTGAGTAGATGGAAGAAAGGTTTCTTTGTGCACATTGTAATCTGTTCAACATCAGGCAGCTGATGGTTTGTGTGGTTAAGGGTGGTATCGAAACCATGTGGGCGTTTTAGGGATCACTAACCATGGGATATACTGGCATAGAGAGAGAACAGTCAAACATACTCTCAGCCTAACTTTTGCTCCTATTTTTGCTTTCTGCCTGTGGATGCGGGTTGTAAATGTTTGCCTAATGATCTCTTGCACCAAAGGGATCAGCCAGGACAGAGCAGCCCAGCAGCGGCTGTGCTTGGACTCAGCTGTGGGTGGTTATCAGCCCCAGTTATCACCCCACTCCTCCTCCCTGAGGCTGAGGAAGCAGCCAGGCAGCCGTCTTCTTGCAGGAAAGGGGCGGGAGGACAAAGATGAGGGGGAGCCAGGGGGATGCTAGTATGCCTTGAGCCACTGCCAGCTCTGCTCTGCAGTCCCGCTGCCCCGGGGCCTCGATTCCCCAGCCACACGACCAGCATCAAAAGGCTGCACCTTCCTCAGGACAAAGCACTTGGCAGGGCTTGGTGCACCCTGCACGCCGCTCTCTCCACAACCTCCTGTCCACAGCAAGATCGCTCTTCTTACATCTCCACGCATTCCCCCAGTGCTTTGATCCTTTGAAGGGGCAAGACAGGAGCCTTTATCCACCCACAGGCTGGTTGCTGGCTGCGGGCTCACTGTTGCCACAGATGTCATGAATGAGGGCAGCAGAAGATGCCTCCCTCCTGCAGCACCCATGCTGTGCTCAGAGTGGGAAGCAGAGACTGGGGAAACTGAAGCTGCATTTGCATCACAGCAGCAATGTAAAGAACCTTGTGAGAAGAACCGTCCCTATCTGGATCAGCTGCATATGCCACTCCATACTGGTTGCAAAACTTGCTCAGCTGTAATAGGCACAGAGGCTTCCATCTCAACTTGAGGAGGATAAAAAAATAAAATACAACAAACTTCAAAGCCTCTGAGCCAAATCTTTTGGGTTCCAGCACAGTGCTCGTGGGCCAGAGTCTGTCTCCTTCACCCACAAATAATGCTGTTGAACTGCAGAGCGATGCTGCAGCAGATGTCATGAAGGATGTTTGATGAACTTGTAGTAGTCAGCATTATCCAACGTGGTGGCCAGATTTGGACAAACACTTTCATAACCAAGCTGCTATAGTCGTGGCTTTCCATTGCCACAAGAAGGACTCACAGGTATGATGTAGGTAAAGCTGGTTGTGAAAATCATGGACTTGTATTTTCCCACACCAGCACACACCAAGAGAAGGCTATTGGACTGAGGCAAGTGGCTTGCAAACCCTACTTGCTTATCTGCTCAGGCTCAAGGGAGAGGTGAAGGGCACTTCCCCCCCAGAGCAACTCGTGGACGCTGTGTCAAGTGCAGTCTTAGCCATGGTGAGAACTCCTCAATCTGTTTTGGATTGGTTTCTAAAGCAAACGCTGGCTTAAAAAGGTGCAAAGACTGAAGGGCAGCAAATGCTATGCTGAGGTCATCCTGCACTTTATCCAGAACTGAAATTGAATTTAGGATCTTGGCAAAGAACAAACATTTGCATTGGAAACTGATTAATTTATGTGCTATTGCCCTGCTAGGACTAATGTAACAAACCCCTCATTGTGTGCCTGCTGCCCCCCAACTTAAAAAACTGCCTCTAAATAGCTTCCTTTCATTGGAAATCCGCTCCACCTACATTTGTGCTGAATGCCAGTTTTAAATGTTTAGCACACTAAAATTTTCCGCATTTAGTGTATCCCCCAGGGGTATGGGCTGCCAGAAGTATGTATACAGGCCCCCCTGTTGACTAGAATACTGCAGGTGGCAATTACTGTGTTTTCCACTAGTTTTCAGCTACGTAATTAAAAGTAATTTCCAGAACAGTTGTCAGAAGGTTCAAAATTACAGCTCTACTATCCAGAAGGCTTTCAAGGAACACTGCTCAGGACAGAAGGTGTCAGTTTCTCAAAGCCTCCTGAAAACTTCTCAAAATTAGTATCAACTTCAATACGACATCATGGCTCTACCTGTGTTAATACCATCTCTTTTACATGCCCATTTCACATTAAGAAACGTGGTTATGCCTTTGCTTATTCAGCAGCTCATTTCGCATGTTTGTCTAACAGCATTTTCTAGACTTTTTCCATCTCCTATTTTATACCATATTACATCTTTAATAAACACTGATCAATTATGCACTAAACTATTGTGAAATACGGTTTAGCACGCAGAGATATTGCTTGGGCTTATCTCAACTGCTCTTCAATAGTGAAAATAAACCAGAACAACATGCAGACAAAATTCCAGACAAAAATCAAAATGTAGATAATTGAATTAGATCTTGATCTTCAGGGAAGGTTCAAGTAATCGAGATTTTCTTTCAACAAAAGCAGCTGTGGTACACATTCAGCAAGAAGCTTCCTCTCATACCATGTCATGTTTTACAGATGCACGTAAGGCAATGGTAAGGAAAAAAGGCAACTTACTTATCTCTTGGAAACTCCCATTTTGGGTCCTCTGGCAGTTCATATTCTGAGACCCCTGCCAGCATTGGGGCATCAGCAGTGGAGGAGAGGCGAGTAGTTATCCTCACCAGAGGCGTGTTGGAGTTCATGGAGGAGCTCGAGTCAGCCGACACCTGTTATTGCAATGCAAGATGCAAAAAACAGAAAGGCAGAGATGTAATCTTGGCCCAATATCAGAAAAGCAGCAACAGGTAAGAACCAAGCCAGCTAAGAGCAGTGGTGTTAGGGTGAAGAGTGACTGAATCTGGACTCATCTGTAGAGCACTATCCTACATTTACCGTCCCATGTAAGCACAACACTGACTCCAATTGACATAGGCCTGTCTCAGAGTTTCAAACCCACAGATGTAAAGTTCCAGAAGCATTCACTCAGAAGGGAATTTAAATAAATGTTTCTCTCAATTTACTGGATTAATACTTTTTTTTTAATCAAGCAAGTATTTACATCACCACCCTTAGGAGCCTAAGTGGGCAGCCTATACCATGAGCAGAAGTTACCAATCAGCATCTTCCATTCACTTCTTGTTTCCCTTGTCACCATTTGTTTTCTGAAATCAGCACACAATTCAGTATTTCTAGGTGTTGCTATTAATTAAACCAAAATTTTCATTTTTTAATTGACAAATGGGATTTTCGTGACCAAGGTCATGGGCACGTCTAAGAAACGTAGGCTCCTCTCCTATGTTTTCTAAATGTTGAATATTGAAACTATCAAAAAGCTGTCACAATAGTTGGGGAGTACGTAAGAATTTAGTTCATTTAAAACTGAAGATTCTGCAGGCAAGGCAGAGAAGAGCTCATTAAAAAAACATTTCATGTCCAATGCTTCAAAATATAATTCACTTTGTAGTATGATTCATCATCAGCTTCAACAGTAGTACATTTTCCTCAGAGCATCAGATGTACTTAATTGTAACTACTCTGAAAATGGAGGCACCAACTGCTCCATCCATGTAACAAAAATTGCGTTGGTGAAAATGGCGCATCTTCCATAAGGTGCATCTTCCCCTACACCAGCAAACAGCCCGCTGCCTTAAAAATGGCAGAAATACATCCAAAATTGCTTGCATGGCCACTCTGTCCTCTCCTTGAAACATGAATCCTCCTTCTCTCTTCAGGCCAAGCCCAAAGCTGGCAGCCATGGTGGGATGAAGGCTGTGTCGCAATGCGATCTCTGGGACCCATCCTCACATCAGGTGGCAAAAGACACGTCTTGGGCAGCATCATCAGGACCTCTCCCAAGCTGGAAGCTCAGAGCTATAACCATCGCTCTTGACCTTTCTCCTTATCACCTGGAATCAACTCTGACACGAGGTTTGCTTATATAAAATGTCACCAGGCCACAGTTTTGTTCCAGAGGTCTATAGCTAGATAAAAAAGCTCTTATAAGCAAACAGATCCTGTCAGCGATACACAGTGATACGAAAACAAAATCCTCTTGTTTCTATGACACCTGATAAGTGCCACTCAGTGTTCAATTATATGAAGTCCAACTAACGATTACAGTGTCACAGCCCACTGAATGACTCAAGCTCATCAGAACAGGGCTGAAAGGCTTTTGCAACCATGTCAAACTCTTGCACAATGTATTTTGACAAGACAAGGTTAAAGCTCTCAAATTTCTCATCGTGACTTTGTTATGCTTTTGGTTTAGATGCCTTTTTGCAGGTAGACAACTTCAAGACCATCCCATCAAACAGGTTTGGGTTCTTGACGCGTTTTTTCACAGACCAAAGACTAAGCCTGGAAAAGGGTTTCATAAGGAAGAAAGCATTAAGGGCTGCTTTCAAAAGATTAACCTGGGTAACTGGTTTTGAAGCTGACTGATAGACCTTCCTTGAGATCAGAAACTCCAGCTTCTGCTTGTGAGATATGCCCAGGAACAGGGAGTACAGCTGCACAAATAAAGCTGCCATTCAGCCAGGGAAGGTGGACCTCCTCCCCCCGTCCATCCCACCCTCATTAGCCTTAGTATTTACTCTCAGCAAATAAATGTACCTGGCACATTCCTCTAGAATAATAAATACAGTGACCACTTGGGATCCAAACAGAAAACTGCTATTAATGCAGACTGCGGGGCTGTAAATAAATCAGTAAATGAATACTGAACAGAGCCCTTGGATAGGGATGCTGCCATGCCCAGCCCACAGCAGGAACACACCTGCTGAAGCTGAACTGCTCACTCAGATCCGCATGGCAAGTCAGCGGGAGAACTAGCGCCAGAAATAGACTTCTACTCATTTTCATGAGTTCACTACAGTTTAAAAGTGATGCTTCATGGAACGAATCAGCTCAGCACTAAAAAATGTGCAAGTCTCCATCAACAGCAAGTCTTCCCCCGAACTTCAGTTTTCTCCTGTTTTATGCATCTTTTCATCTCTCTCACCGGAAACCTACTACTAAATTCCCTATGACCACTTCCTCCATACTTGCAAGATCCACCCACTGTTCTCCGGCCATTCTACCATGATATTTATTCAAGTCCTGACATTTATATACATAAACAAATATATATATTTATATATATATTTTGTGTTACCTTTACTTTCGTGTCTTCCTTTGTCATCACATTCATTGTCTTTCCATGGGACAACATAAAGGCAAATTTAGATGATGCCCCTTGTGCATCAGAAATGGGCCAAAAATGTTCCGGGGTCATTTTCCTCATAATAGAGTATTTTTACTGACACTGTTTAGATCTCTGCAAAAGCTCCGTCTTTTCTCTAGCTCTAACACTCACAGTTCAGCAGCCTTACAGTAGTAAAAACTGGGAAATGTAAACTTGCAATAAACTGAAATACCCTGGTGAGGCATTTCAAACACAGACATTAAATAATAACAATAATACTACAGAAATACAGATAAATGACTGTCGATTTCCCATTCAACACAACTGAACATGTTTACTTTGCACAATAAATAGAAGATTGACCGGAGATGCTGTAGATAAACAAAGTACACTCACTTGGACAGGAATGATGAGAAATCCAAAGGAACTCTTCAAGTGTTTGGGAGAACTAAAATGGACTGCACTCCCAGGGAACGTTCTCCTGATTGACTGGCTGGAGCAGAGCAAGGACTTACAGGAGCTGAAGGGCTATAAAAGTCTGCCAACCAAGGCTTCAGTTGGAGGAGATTTTCTGTTTTAAAACAGCCCTTGCCCTTTCATGTAATAGTAAAGAATTAACCTTTGAACTCATCTCTTAGCATCTCTTCTCACTGCTTTAGAGTGCGCTATAAAGCAATGAGGAAAGCCCTACATACTCGAAGTTCAGTAGGCATGGTCAATTTTAGTCTACGTGGGTATGCTTAAGTAAGAGGATGTAGGAAGCCTTTTTCCAGCCTGCTGCTTCCCCCTGTTCACACAGGCTTGAGAACCAGTGGTGGTCCTGCCACGATCCCCACATCTCAGTGTGCAGAGCTGCTTTCTCCTTAGTTCCATGTGTGAATACTATTTTTGCTTTCAGTTATGCAATAATTCAAGGCAACAAAGGGGTAACGAAGGCTATGCTGAATTTTCCCAGCAAGCTTGCAATTATACTTGGGCACTATACAGACCCAGGGCCACCTTTGGGTCCACTGAGTGCCACAAAGCAGAAAGCAGACGTCCAGCCAAAATGCTCAACCTCCTTGGCTAACCACCCAGCCCACCAAGAGGTGCTTCCCTCTTGGCACATTACTAGTCAGGAGGAAGGAAGCAAGGAGGGGCATCTGATAGAGGTGAATGAGACATCTCCAAGGCTGACTCACCGCGTTTATAGTCTCTGTTTTAAGTGGTTATGTTACCCCGAAGAGTTATTTGGGTGCTTGATTAAAGAAAGGAAGGCAGAAGTCCACTTGACACAAGCAGAACACTGGAAGAACTATTGTGCTTTATGTTAATCTCAAGAAGAGGGCAGTCCTCCACCATAACATGTTTCTTGTGTGCCTTCTGCTTTTAGGATGCCAGAACCAAGCAGAATATCAGCCTCAGACACATCCCAAACCCCATTCCTGCACTTCAGAAGAAGAAAAGCCCACTGTCTCCAAACCTCATGTACTCAGCATCATTATATCCCCATTTTAACTAAGTATTTGTCCCTCAGCCAACATGCTGCATTTAATCAGCTTTGAGATAAATACTTCACAAGCATTTCTAAGCAGAGCAGCATTTAAAACTTAAATGAATCTTTAGATGCTATGTGGAAAAATCAGCTGCAGAGCAGTGTGTAATTGTCTGTAATTGATTATGAAGGGTGTTTTCCTCCACTGATGATTTATGCTATATCCTGAAGCCTGGATCTGTCAGCTCTGGCACTCACACTGTGAGATTTTAGCAGCCATGTGGAGACTTCCTATAATCGTCAGTCTTTTTTGAAGGCTCTGCTGTAGAAGTTAATTTGAAGTCATCTGCATATACGTATATAAATATAATTGTTAAGTAGTGCAATTAGAAACGGTGCATCTGAGTGCCTGGATCTAGCAAAATACAAGGTAAATTTGCTACAGGAGTCTGAGGATTCCTAAGGTAAGCATTGGCACAGCAATGCTTCAGGAACAGATTTCTTTTCAACACACACAGCAACAAACTAACAAAGAATACAACTAGGCAACAGATTCCACATAGAGAAACCCAAGGATAAAGCAAGAGACTAAAGAATGTAAGGCAGTAAATTCCTTGGAACGTATCTTACTACAAGTTATGTATCTATCTTTGAATTTCCGAGTCTATTCCGTGAAGTGAATTAAGCTTCCACAGCTTGATATTACATGCAATACTGTGTTACTTTACTTGATCCAGATTTCTCTTTCTCAGGCTCCAGCTGCCATCATCGTTTTGAACACGGCCATTTTGCCTGGTGAGCTGAAGTCTCGCTCTAGATCAGCCTTCGCTCATCACAAATATATGCACCATATCTTTACATAGGATTAGAACAACCAACCCCTGTACATGTAAATTAATGTAAATTAACAGTAAAAGAAATCATTCTTCCCTCCTAAGGCGCACGCACACACAAACACTCAACTGAGTGGTCCCGAAGCTTTACAAAATAGCTGCACCTCCTACCAGTGCCTGCACTTTGCCCATCAGTTCAGAGAATCTATCAGCTGCAGCCTGTGCTGCAAATTGGTGTGTGAGCTCAGTCCTGCAGTGCTTCTTCCCACCAGCTGCCTGGTGAGCTGGCACTCCCATGCAGAACACGGCTAACACCAGAGGAGTGCTGTAGCTCTCTGCAACTGCTTGCTACATTTCCCTGTAAGCAGTCTCTATCTCGAAAAGCAAGCACCAGAGCTGAGTGAGGGTTAGGACTGCAGGGGGAGGGAATTGATAATTCCCGACTTCATCATGATCCTTCCTATGAACGTGAAGAGAGCGGTGTTTTGGCAGGAAAAGAATGCCTGCATGTGAGAAATGATAAAATCCCGTAGTAGCTCAGGCTAAATAGCCAATGTACGAGAGTCCAGGCCTGCAAATCAAACACATGTTACCAAACAAGACTCCTAAACGAGATGGCATCACAGCCACGCAAATGCCTCCTCTTGTGAACCAGTATTCTTTTCATACCCACACCCTTAGGGAGCCTGACCTCACAGCAGAGAGCTTCCAAGACAATATCATGAATTCCCTAAACCATGGCCTCATTCCCCTGGAATCCCACCAAATCACATCCACTGGCCAGGCTCTCTGCCGCACTCACACCATCTACCTGTCACAACCACTTCCCCTGCTCACTCACACTTATCCTCTCAGCTTTTTGGCCATTCCTCTGTCCCTCTCCTGCAGAGCACAGCACACAGGCAAAGGAAAGCCTGCTGCACCCATGTCTTAGGAATCTTCACGGCAGACAAGCAAGCCACCAGGGACGCTCGCTTCATCCTGCTCTCTAAACCTGATACAATTAGTGAGCTGACCAGTGAAATCATCAGAACAAAGATGCAGATTTCTTCTCAACATTTACAGTAGCTCTTTTCCTCCGTGAAGATGTGCTTGCAGAGAGTCCTTGAATGAGAAACTCCTCTTGGTGAGGGAGTGCTCCGGAGAATTGAGAGTGGTGGAATTTCTGCAGGGGATTTGCTTAGGGGTTCTCACTTTCAAACACGTACTGGTTTTCAAATATATACTCCCACTTTTAAAAGCAAAATGCCATTTTTTGGTATGGCTGAGGAAAAGCAAGTGGAATGACAGACTTGACAAGCATGTTTTATGACAAGGATGTTGTCCTCTGTGAGAACAATAGCTTTGGAGAAGTTCCATATTGCATCACTTAATGATAAACAGCAAAGCTGAGGGCAGTGATTAGCACTGGTGTCACACACAGTGAAATAACACTCTCCCATCGAGGAACCATTTCCAACTGACACAACTGAGCTCACACCAAACCTCAAACAGTTTTTATGCCATCTATTCATCTCTGGGTTATTATGGTGCTCTTATATTCGAGCAGAAGTCTAATAAATGTCTTTTCTCTAAGCAGCTGATATTTATCATTCTCTGCCTAGTTAAATATACAGCTTTTGAAAAGCCCTCATTATCCAGAAGACTGTACTGAGTTTTAGCTACAGAGACATATAAATTGAGCTGAGGGCTTCTCACCTCTCTTTGGGATATACTCAGAGGCCAACGTACCTCTCCTCCCTGGTGATTTTCAAGCAAATGAGTAAAACCACAATTACTTTTTTTAAGTGGCAAAGCAAGTCAGAGAAATTATCATTTTTGCTTATAAAACAAACCAAATATTTTTCAGATTGGATAACAGTCACGTCTCTCACACCAAGACTTTGTTAGACACCACAACTTAGGGGACAACCTCCAACACATTAAGACAGGGATTTCTCTGCCATATTTCTAGCCATGCATTTGAAATCCCAAGACCAGGATCCCCCCTGAGAGTGCATCCAAACTTTCAAACACCTACAATGAAGAGGAAAGAGGTATTACTATAATAGTGAAAATATCCCAGGTTGGCTGCAAGAACCACATGCAGAAATTCAACCCAACCCGTGACGTTGCAGATGGATCTGAACTAAACCCTCAGATCCACAATGCCCTGACCAGACCTGGATCCAAAGTCTTTAGGAGGCCATACTTTGTAGAATAGAGGCTGTTCGGGCAGGCGATGGCCTGTGACAAAGCCAAAGGCATGTTACTTGCTCAGCTGGGTTGCTGCTCATGGTGTTGCCCTCTCCAGCAATGCTCACTGCCAGCAACAAGCAATTGCAAATTATGCTTAGTGCAATCCTGTTGTGTGCATTTCGCATCTGGCTTCCAGTTTTGTTCCTCACTCAGAAACATCAGCAGCTTAATCACCTGCCTGAGATCTGATTTAACGTTGCCCCTGTTTTTACTTTATTGCAGCCTTTCTATATTGAGGTGTTCTCTGGATGCTTGGCTATGAAATTTCCTCCTCTTCCTGAAAAATACCTCCCTGTATCTTGTACCTAGTTACTACAGTAGAAGTCACCTTAGAAACATCATAAATACACAATTAAACAGGATTCTGTCCCAAAGTCAGCAAAAAATTTTCCATTGATTTCAACGAGCTGTGGGATCAGACCCCTAATTACTTGCAACACATTTTTTTTCCATCTATAGGACTGCTAATACAGAATATATTCCATTGTTCACATTTTTGCTCCAACATCCCTGACTTTCTTGCCTTGAGACTGCTGAAGCAAGATGCACTTTCTTCCCATGCCAGTCTCCTTGATGCCAGACTAAATCCAACCCTCATTACATTTTGCTTTCATGCTCCCTTATTCCCCCTTCCAACATTCCTATCAGAAGGATGTGCTGGCTTTGGGTTTTAGTAAAAGTTCTTCAAACTCTTTATCTACTTTCTGTTACCTGTCTGCGCAGAGGGATTCGCTTTGTCAGCTTGTGGACAGCGGGCTGGCTGCTGAAGTCAGGCTTCTTGGTGGTGTTCTTCATGCGGCACAGGATGACCGTCAGCACCATGCAGGCGATCAGGAAGACCCCTATGCAGTAAATTGCTATTTCCAGGTAGTCTGGAGATGTTGGATATTCCTTTTCCTTTTCAGGAGCTGGATTGCAGGTTTTCGGGAGGGAATAACCATGCCACAGAGTTAGCACACGGTACAAGCACAGCTCAGCACAGTGCATGGAACAACACGAAACAGTTAAAACATCAGCAGTTCTAGCAGTGACTTTGTGACACATAGATCACTGTGGATATTCAGGCCATCTTGAAATCTGAGAGCTGTTCCTCTCTAAAGATCACCATTTTAACATCTCAGTTCACCATAGTGTGTGTGTTCATACACACAGACCTATATAGGCATACACTTGTGTCTGCCTGCTGAGGAGACACCAAAATATCAGATTATCCCCTATTATTTTAGGGGAGAAGAAGGAATTGAAGTGCTCAAATTAGGTACACGTTCATTTTATTGCTCAAGTCAACCTTCAAAAGCACTGTACTTCCTTTTAACCACATAAAGGCATGTTTAAAGATAAAAAAAATGAATTTCTAGTCTAAAAGTATTAAATCACAACATGCAAATAGAAGTTGGGGCTCGAGTCTGCATTGCTTGTTTATCCAAAATTCTCACTGGGCTCTTACAGTACAGAAGGATAAATCGATCCCTCACCATATTTCTAAATTCAATTAAACTGCTAGCAATATGCCTTTGTGAGTCTTCCTTTGTCAGCCACACTAAAGCTGCATATTTAAGGAACACAGTTGCCAGTCTATGAGATTGGTTGTAGTGGGAGTGGCTATACCTAGATGTTACTCTGACAAACAACTTTGAAACCATCTTAACCATCTTCAGGATACTTATATGTACAAACACAGTCCCTAATCTCTTACCTGGGGTTCATCCCCCAGATAAGCAGCATTCCACAGCAATCAGCAGTCACTGCACAAGCAATGCACGTTCAAGCCAAAATTTTCTTGTGCCTTGTTCTAGGCTAACAGAAATATTTCATTCAAGAAAATTGCTTAAAATATGCTGTTCAGGCACTTGCAAAATGCAAACACTGCTAGCAGAAGCAAGACTTACACAGGCACTGCCTGCCTGCTTGGTGGCAGACCACGCAGGCTTGGCGTTCATGTAAGAGTGAGATGTAATAATGTAGCGCCATTCAATATATTTTGATAATGGTTAATATCTGCAGAAAATTTCACTCATGTACCACGAATCTGAGCATTATGTACATGCAGGTTTTGTACCTCTTACTCAGGATTAACAATTAATAAAAGGTAAGCACAAGATGACCCAGCAAGCCTCAAGTGGTTCACATTTTTTCAAAGGAACTCCTAAGGCAGCTGCCAACAGCTATAAACAAGAACATTTGACTAACGTCAAAACCAACTATGGTTACATCTTCTAACAGCTGATAACAATTTTCAGGCAATAAAGCACGTTGATGTTTGTTTCTTTTCAGGACAGAAACATCATCAACCCCGGAACAGCAAGACATGCTTTGCAGTAAGAGCAAATGACTGCTTGTTTTCTTAGAGCATGCGATGTTCGAAGATGCATGGAGCTGATTCCCAAGAGATGAAGGGCACCGCTTCTGTACACAATCCACGGGCATCACAATTAGAATCTTCATAAAAGGTTTGGATGATAGGTAACAGCAAATTAAGCATTCTGAATAGCTTGTGTATTCAGATGAACTGTTACATGATTATGGCCAAATCAGTCCCCAAGTTTCTTAGGACAACTTTGAATTTCCTCCTCTTGAAGTTTACAGTGATTTATGTGCTGATTTTCAGTTATCTCACTGAAGTGAGAAGGAAATGCAGTTCCTCAACATTCCTGATGAACGTTTAACAGATGTAAACAAAATTTAAGTGCAATAGAAGTTGTCTGGGTTTTGGTTTGTATTTTTTTGAAAGGTATTTGGACTTGTAGACTAGAATGTGTCACAAGACAATCCACTGGCTTGCGACAAGTGTGACTGTACATATAATCATCATATAATCATCATAAAAATGTTGAGGAAGCCTGAAGTCATTTTCTGAGACAGAAGCTGTGCTAAATCTGCAGAACTCAACAAGGGGAAAAAAAGAGGAAAAACCACTGAAAGAGAGCAGTGTATACCTGGCAGAACTGTCAACCATGCAGTGTGAAAGGATATCCCAATAGAATTACCCGCCAAGCATGTATACTCCCCAGCATCCTCAAAAGTTACATTCCGTATATAGAGAACCTCAATTTCTTTGTCCGTAGTGTTAACACCGGCAGCCTAGAAAAAAAAAAGAGGGAAGCAAGAGAAAAAGCTAGACACTGAGAGAACTCTTGTGGATAGGGAGATGGAGCCACAGGGCTTTGCGCTTCGGAAAGGCAGAGGTGGAGAGATGCAAAGCTCCTTCCCCATCCACAATCCCTATTCCAAAAGGCGTTTACCAGCAGGTCCCAGCTCACCTCAGAAAGTAATCAACACCCTTCACCAGACCAAAACTCACCACCTAGACATGCATGCAATCATATGACATGGAAAAATTAACCCACAAATCTTTTTTTTTTTTTTTTTTCCTTCTCCCTTGTTTTCAATAAAAGAGTGTTGAAAGAAAAGCAAAGAGAAAACACAGACACAGAATGTGGCATCCTTTATATGTAGTTACCCACGTCAGAAGAATTAATACATATGTATTTGTAAATACGTTTTGTGAAAAGGCAAAAGAAGGTAAATTCTGCTCCAAATGACACCACTTGGCAGAAGTCTCAAGCAGCCGATGGTCCTTGCATCATCTGCTGCACTGCAGTTAAATGTGGTACATCAAGAGGCACTGTTATGTCATTATGCACCAAACCTATCAGGGATTCAGTGCTTCTCCAACCTTTTACAAATAGATAGAATCCAAAACCCAGGGACTCTTAGACAAGGAACTCTCTAGATGTACCAAGATGAGTACAACAGGAATCTATGCCAATGCTTCTGGATATTTAGAGAAATTATTTTAAATAGAGACAGTGGCTGTTGCTTTTTGTCTTTAAAGTAATGTTTTTGGATGGAATAAAGTATGTGATGATAGAATACGAAAATTTCTACAAGACCATCTCTGAGTAAATTTAGTTGTGAGTTGCAGTCACGTTGTTGCCAATCTTTATTACTCATGATGGGTTATTACCCCACCAGGAATGGGTGATGGAGGCCATAAGTGCTTCAATGGGCACTTATGTGAACATTTCATATATACATATACATGCACAGGTATATATGTATATATAGATATATCTACGTGTGTGCGTGTGATACACCAATTAGACTGTAATTACATTATTCATCAAGTACCTTAGATGTGAACTGCAAAGTATGCAGGATTAACAACAAAACTGAACACAAATGAACACACAGACACCAGACAAGAGAGAATAAAGACCAACATCAGAAACCATTGAGAACAGAATATTGTGGGAATTTTTCCATGGCTGCTGGTGTAATACCAGTTGCAACACCAAAGGAGGATTACAAATATACCAAGGCCAAGGAGTTATCCTACAAGCTGCCTGCAGTCTCCCAAAGCACCATTTTTTTTCCAGCTTCTACATCCAGCTTTCTTTAAAAAACATTGTTACCTTGTGAACTCGGCAGAACAGAGAGCCAGGCAGACTGGTTGGCCTCCCCTATATAATTGGAGACCTTACAAATATATTCTCCAGCGTCCGCCTCTGTCACATTGTACAGTGTCAGCACTTCAGCATTGGAACTATTTATCCCCGAATGCTAGAATAGACCAATAACACAGGAGAACAATGTAACTGCTGTCCAAAAAGGACACAAATCTGCCTAAGGTCCCACCACCAACACCTCATACGAATATGACTTCCACTTCATGCAAGCATCAGGGGCAAAACATTTAAGGTCTGAGTTTTCTTCGCTTGTTTTTTAATCCGAAGCATCGCCAACCAGCTTGGAAAACTCCACGGTGCAGAACAACCCGGTGCCACCGATATGTCACATCACACTGGGGACAAATGGCTCAGCTCATCCTCACAGGCCCAGCATCCAGAAAACCCAACCCTCCGACAAACTTTTGGCAACAGGTGTCATGTGTCTGAACAGTCTTTGAAACAAACAGGGTGAGGGAACATCAGTGAAGTTATTTAAGAGGGTTTTCGTTCTTTGCTGAATGAGCCATGCCTGAAATGTTTAGAAATAAAGGACTTCAAGGAAGTTTTAAATAATAATAATAATAATAAATCAAATCAAAAGCATCTATAAGCTGCATAATTAGCATCCAGGCTACCAAATGTTTACCTAACTTTTCATTTGTAACAAACACTTCCAATTTCAAAAGAATTTCCGATCTCAAAATCCTTGGATTTACATCAAATAAATGCAACACTTTAAAGAAGGTGCCACCACCAGCAGCAGCATCTGCAGCACCTCACCTTTAAAACCTGAAGGTAAGGCAGTCCGTCTGGTCCGTATTTACTGCCATTCTTCTCTACGTGTTTTATCCACTGAATGTGGGGTTGAGCGTCGCTGTAGACTTTGCAGACAAACTCGACATCACCTCCGACTACAGCTGAGGCGTTTGCTGGAAGGCCAGCTTGGAGGATGGGCCTGTGCGGTGATCGCTCTGTTCCGATGGGGAGGGCGAGGAGCAAGAGAAAGAGAGAGAAATAAAGATGCACAAATAAGCAGAGCTGCCAAGAAAACTGTAAGTGAACTCGAGCCAAAAAGCCCTGTAAGCCTGTTGGCTGACTCCTCCGAAATAACACTGCAGCCAAAACGTATAACGAAAGCTACAGTTCAAAGGAGATGACTAGAGTGCTACACTTGTAATGTAAAGAATAGTTATTTGGGGGGAGGGGGGGAGACCATGCCTAAAAGCTTTGTGCATTTTTCATAGTGCAGGCAAACAAGCAAAATATCTTCTTTTTCAGGAGTTACTCTGAGTAAGTACCTCAGAGTTCTGAAACACTGTAACTGGACCAAACCTCCACCAATTACAACAAACAACCAGTTTTTTAACTGAACCAATAGGGTATTATAATAAACCAAAAGATATTTCCCAAATCCAGCAGCAAAACTCTCAGCACCAAAAAGCACCACACGTGAGACATCCCAGATAGCTCCGCTTTTCAGAACACTCTGATCAATACTACAGCAAAGCTCTCTACTCAGACACAGCAGCAGAAATACCAATTTGTTATCCTGAGCACGACTCAAACCAATACTGAGCTATCTGGGGGGGAACAAAAAACAGTATATTTATAATGTGAGCTAATGTAGTTTCTTATTTATTGGCTAGCCTAAGCATTTCATAAATGTTGTTCATTGAGCTGGCATCGCTGAACACACTGCTTCATCTGGGCATCCAGAGAGGCATTGCAGCCAGTGTTCCCATTCTGGTTTTTTGGATCAATGGAGCCTTCTCCTCAGCTATGAGGTGAGGCAATTTCCCACCAGCGTCGCCAAGCCAAACCTGAATGCTGCTCAAATCTCCTTGCTGATGAGTTAGGCACAAGTCTGGACACAGCAACCCTTCAGACAACTGCAGCTCTCATCCTTCTGTAAGTGGGAACTCATTTCCTTCTTTGTAGAATCACAGAATCACCAAGGTTGGAAAAGACCT
Source organism: Pavo muticus (assembly GCA_016647715.1). Lineage (NCBI taxonomy): Eukaryota > Metazoa > Chordata > Aves > Galliformes > Phasianidae > Pavo > Pavo muticus. The sequence goes on from JACDJE010000443.1 coordinate 157,097, forward strand.
ACAAGATCACACAGTCCAACCATCAGCCTATCAGCAATATTTCTCACTAAACCATGTCTCTCAACACAACGTCCAAAAGTTCCTTGAACACCTCCAGAGTTGGTGACTCCACCACCTCCCTGGGCAGCCCATGTGAAAGCTTAATTCTCGTAAGAACATAAAGTTAACACTGACCTATACACAGGTTCAGTCTATGAACCAGAAGTGAAGAGCCAATTGCTTATCACTGTCTGAGCTACTCCTGTGCTCCAGGAATTCTTTCGAAGATCAGGAAAAAAAGGAGCAGATCTAAATATTTATTTTTAGAGGCTGTATGCTGCGAAAGCTTTGGCGTCAAGAGCCAAATCAACTGAATTTCAAATCAAGTGCTCCTTCTTAAACACACTAGTTTCCAATAAACTGTTTCACAAGCAAACATTGCGAGTGTAACAGCAAATAACGATGCCCACGGAACAATGGGATCTTTCATACCGTCCAATATATTTGGCATGCGGCAAACATCTACTGGGAATTTATTCACTGAGGCTATGCTGGCAGCACACTACAAAGCAGCAGTCTTATTTGACTTGTGGCAAAAGTGCATTTGTATTGCAGTTATTAAATTATTCCACGGCTATGTATGTCGTTTTCAAAAGACCTAGGAATGGTTTAACTTTGTGTTGTTACTTGTAAATTACAGTCGATTGTACAAATTACTATTCTACCCGTTCTAGAGAAAACTTTTAAAGTTTCTCACCTTATCCTAAGTAAGCTCTAATTCCATCTCCCTCACCCCTTCATTTGGGTACAAAAACAGCAAGCAAGATCTCTCCTTAATAGAAACCTTACACCATCTTCCAAAACTTATTACAGCTGCCTTCGGTATAAAATGAAACCTTAGAGAATGTTATTTAAAATGTTTTTTAGAAGTCAGTAGGCCTCACGTTTCATTTCTCCACATCAGGGTTTGATTTCCTTTGTGACCTTACTCGCTGCCCTTAAACAAACCAGAGAACGAGGCCCGAAACATCTTGGAAAAGTTCCCACTATGGCAGCACCAACACACGAAATGTGTTTAGTTTACCCCGATAGCCATCAACGATTTAATCTTTTATCAATGACTGTCAAACGTTTCCTCTACCAAAAGAGAAAAGGCCAAGCAAAGAAGCAAAAGTAAAGTTCTTGCATTCTTATCCCGAATTCCTTAAAAAATTAAAGAGGGTATGCATATGTATAGGTAAAACGTTAGTGAGATTTCTGCTCTGAGGGTATGTGTGCTAAAAAACAAACTTCAGTTACCCTCCGACATGCAGAGCCATGTCTAGTATTCATTCAGCTCCCCTGCCTCAGTAGAAGAGAGTGCTGCTGTCTGCTCACAACACAGAGGACCGTAAATATCACGATGCCCATTCAGAGGGGTTTCACGTCAATCTTGGAATCCATGGGCCACAAGAAATAACATGTGTGTTGGGGAAAGTAACAAAATGCAGATGAACTTCCAGTAATGACTAAATTCTGTACAGTATCATTGCTTGGAAATGCTCACTCCAGGATGTTGTCCGGTCTTTGCTATTTCTCAGCAAACTACATATATTTGAGGATTTTGCTTAGGTACTGTCACAAACCATATTCATAAATCCCACACCACTCTTTCACATTTAAAATACAAGCCTTGCATTTGTAAGCAGTTATCACCACTCAAACAACTGGCTATGCTAGTGTTATATGGAATATCATATTTTCTTTTTTATTAAATACTAGTATGAGAGTTAAAGATGCTTTCTCAAATATCTTACAAGCTGGTGAAACTGATGTTATATAATGTACTAATCACAGTTAGGACCATCACTAAACTAAAGTGACTCTGTATATCCCTAGTTATTTCACTCAAACAACATTTTCATATTGAATAAACTGGCAGTCAAGCCTGTAGCTCTGATACTCTACTGGTCTCAATATGGCCCTTCGTTCACTGCTGTTGAATTGAATCAGAACCTCAAGAAATAAATCTTTGCTATCTGGCTGCTTAAAATTTAGTGTTCCATTCTCACTGCTAATACAACCTTTCAAAAACAAGTCAACAGCTTATGCTATAGTACAGAAGACTGCCCCCAAAGATTAGCTGTCTTCAAGCATACTAAACACTACATTATGAAGACCATAAAAAGTAGTAGATACAAGTTCTGCTACCATAAATATTAGTTACTTAGTCAACTACATATAGATCTACAAGTTTTTTCATAAATACGCCCTGCTTGCTTGAGCAGACTTTTCTGGTTCTACTAAAACATAATGGATGGTTAAAAAAGAAGAATATTTTCTGTATGTTGATCTGAAAGCAAGCCAAACTAAATCACTGTGTTATCTTTCACATACTCACAGAATGGCTTGGGCTGGAGGGGACCTAGAGAGAAAGCTTGCTCAATACTGGATCCCACCTTAAAAAGATGACACCGGTTTGTTTTCCTCAATTTGCAGTTTTGCTTCAAAACAAGAATGGCTCATTTGGGGAGACAATTATCTACAGACAGCAGTGAAACTGGTTGTTCATGTAAGGAATATCAAATTCAAGGCTACAAGCATCTAACTAAAGTCTACACCACCATAAAAGCATCCAGGGCTTAAACATTTCTGCTCAAAATTGCTTGAGCAGTTCTGATAGCTTATCTATCGGCAAACAGAGCTGCTATCGGAAAAGACAACGGACAAAGAGAGCTGCCCAATGGCTCAGAAGAAACTCTCATTTAGTCTGTTAATGTTAAAACTTTAGAATGCCTTTCTCCAAGACAGGAAACAGTGAAGAATGCAAGGTAGCTGGAAAATTCCAAGTTTCCTAAAAATGGGCACAAATGGAAACCTGGAGATGGGTGGCAAGGAGCAAATCCTGCCACCAGCAGTGCAGGGAAGCCAGACTGGAAGCAACTACTGGAGCCTGCACGCTTCCCAAGGAGCTCCTTAGAACTGGCCCTTTCAGCAGTTTGAGGCCCTTGGACAGGTGGTTCCTACAGAAGGTCACCTCTCTCCAGTGTTTGGCTTCATCTCCTCCAGTATTTTTGCTGACCCACAGCAAGTAACAGAGAGGGAAATCTAAGAGGTGAGAGGCAGGAACATCATGATGCAAGGATATGAGATGAAGATGCCAAGAGATGGAGGCAGTCGATAGGTGCCAGAAGACAACTTTTACAGCCAACAGTGACCAGAAGATCTGATCTCACCACTGGTCTTAGCATCTAGGAGGTGCAGGAACGAAAAAACACAGAAGAGAGGCTGCTCGCTGAGAATGCCAGCTGAAGGAAGATGTAGGACAGGGCTTGCTGCTGCCAGAGGCTGGAGAGAGCCTATTGTGACTGAAAAAGTGCCACTGCCGCTCCTGGAGCGTGCTGGCAGGGAAAGGAGACAATAACCCCGGAAGCAGTGAGCTCCAGGTCCCATCTAGAGGCCAAGTCTCCTTAGCAACCTGGCTGTATCGAGGGCTGAGAAGAGCTCTGGCAATTGTCTATCCAAGCCTCTCTGCCACCCCAGGACAGACAGTTCAGGACCTTTCATGGGAGCTAAAAGCCAGAACCAAAGCCCATTGAAGTCAGGGGAAGAGCTCACATGGAATTCAATGGGCTTTGGATAAGGCATTTGATTCATTTCAGGGAAAAAAAAAAAAAAAAAAAAAAAGGAAACTATTTATTTTTTCCTTTTGAATGTGCTTGTTTCCTCTCCTTGCAAGCGTGTGATTTAAGTGCAAGCTAAGAAAATAAAAGCTGAATAACAAATCCAAGAGTTCTGGGACAATGGAGAGATCCTCAGTTAAAAGGGGAAAATAAAACTAGAAGTAAGCTTTTCATTAGACAAACACATTTACCAGAGCATTTATCATCAGTCTCGAAATGCTACCAACTCCTAAGGAACCATCGTGACAGCTGACACTGTGAAGCTACAGAGAGCTCCAACGATGCCTCTAAGCATGGCATCAGTAACCATTCTGGATCCATAGACCTCAATAGAGATTCTGTATATTCAGTCACTGTGCAGCATCTTTTGCTTTGAAAAATGTCCATAATCTGTAAATTACAGGTCTCTAAAAGCATCCTACAGTCTTTTAGGCTAGGCAGTAATCATGTGCCCTTGCCATGGCTTTCAATTAGCACCTCAAACTTGCAGGACTGACTCTTTAGCCTTAAAAAAAACTATCAAGCACAGCCTTTTCCATCACATGCTTGGACTGAAATATTTCAGTGTGTAAAGACATTTACTGGGCTGACCACAGTCTGCAATCACTACCAGTTTGGGCTAAATATCAACCGTTAAGAGATGAATGTTTAATCCCTCACATTAAACGAGGAAAGCTCTACCAGTAGAACAGCCTACTCTGGCTGACAGTCAATGAACTGGTTTGGAAGGAGAAACACAACAGTCAGTGTCCTTCATGAAAGATCCCACCTACACAAACTGCTAATCTGGCCCCAGTCCACAAGCACTCAGAGGCTGGATTAATTATTGCTCTCTGAATTAGAGAGCCCCATTGAGGAGAGTTCCAGAGGCAGCCAAGGCATGAGGATCTGCCACTCAGGTTTCCCCATAAATACAGTCTTATCCAAGCTCATACAAAGGATCTGCCTTGAAATTACACTTGCTTTCCATACCCCTAGGTGGAGTGGCATAGGAGGGGTCTAACCAAACAGATGTCAGAGTTCCCAGAGGAATTTTCCTCCTTCAAGGTAGCTTTCTACACATGAGCCAAGCCAAACCTTCACTTCCCCTCTTCAGAAATAAGCAGTTGCTTATGGGGGCTGTACTCTATGAAAGGCTGGAAGGCAAATACTGCTAAGCCCACTATTTGTTCAGTGGTGTGTAGGAGTAAGGCTGGGTGCCGGCTGCTCTTGCAGAAGATCAGAAACAACTAAGCAGGTGTAGGCAAAATGCCTCTGCTAATTAATGTCATACACGGCATATACGTGAGCCAGGAGCTGAGCAGCTTCTACCAGCTGCATGTCAGTTTGGTTTCCCTTCTGCCTAATATGAAGCACTGCATGTTGTTTATAGCCAATTCAGAAGTGCTGCTGAACTGTCATGTTCCATTTACACATACATACATACACACCCCTCAAACCACCACCTCTGAGGCAATTTATGCACACCAAGGTATCATCCACAGTATGCCAGGGACAATGCTCCCTTCCCAAGCTCTCTGCAAAACCACGAGAAGCTTTAAGGCTATAAGGAGCAACAGATCACTGTCATTAAATGTTGAGAGATAACGACCATCCCTGGCAAGTGCACTTGATAAAGAGCAGGAGCCTTCAGACTGACAAGCAGAAGAGCCCGCAGATCAGACCAGCATTACCAGTGCTGATGAAATCATGCCTTGCAAATTTTGGCACCTTTTACCAATAGGTACTAGCCAACAAGTTCTCGTGCTGTCCAACATTCCTGTGCAGCATGAGTCTCCGCATATCAGCATTTCCTATGCTCCCCAGGAGCTCTGAGGGGTGTCAGGGCTCCCAGGCCTCACACAGGAACCTAGAGCAGCTCTGGGCCAAGGGGAGGGCAGTGAGGCGGCTGACATCCACAACTACATTCTAATCTTCTCTCCTCTAAATCAGGAGTCTTTTATATAAATGTGAGGTATTTCTTTCTGCAGACATTTTGTCACAAGCATCAAAAGCAGACAGCCTCCTACTCACAGCAAAGCATTTGCTGTTCCATCCAACCTCCCCGTGCCATCGAAACCCTCCTGCTAACCAAGATCAGTCAAGTACAAGGCAGTGCCTTTTTAAGTCTTTGCAGAAATGAATCAGATATATTCAAACTCTTTGTCCTTGGCTTCACCACCTTCACCTCCAATTGGAAGTAACAGCCCTGTTATTACAGCAGGCAAAGCTCCCACTTATGTTCTCCCATCTGTCTCTTTGGACAGCTCTACAGTAGAGCTTTAGCTTGTGGTATTATACACATTCTAGCTAAAATTCATCTTTGCCTAACACCTTTATAGCATCAGTTCATCTGCACACCTCATCTCACATGGCAGCAAGCCGAGGAAGAGAAAGCTGCAACAAGATTGAATGAGTTGCTCAACGCAAAGCCTGCTCTTGTCAATGAGAACAGCAGAAAAATCACAATCAGAACTACCTCAAACTATCCACTAAGCCCATACGTATACTGGCAGATTAAATGAGACAGGGAAACATCCAGAAAGCCAAGGCCTATGGCAGACAACATGAATGTTCTTGCTGTAAAACACAAAACCACCAACAGGGCTTTAGGGCCAGTTTGTCCTTAAAGCAAAACACAGCTGTAAGGATCATATCATGTGGGTTTCACTGGCATCGTGGAGCAAAAGAAGCCATAGCACAAAGTTGTTCAGCACTAACCCTGGAGCTTGCAATACCTATGACACAGCACATGCATAAGCAAAAGCTTCACGCACGTCTAAACAAAGAGGGGAGAGACCTTGCTTTGGTGTGAGAAAAACATGGTGAACAGAACAAAGAGCTGAAATTTTCATTGAAATTCTTTCCACTGCGCCCTAAAAAAAAAGACTACAAGAGATAACGAAAAACAACTTGCAGCTCCTTGCAGACAATTGGTAACATTTCATTGCTCTGTCCGTTTCCAGACACTGCATTAATTTTTACATGCAGAGACATCATCCTTTCTACTGTCCACAGCTCCCAGCACTCGGCTGCTTCACCAAACCACAGAGACAACACTGGGGTCCAGCACAACTGGGCTTCCCACCAGGCTCTACCCAAGGTTTGCCATCCAAATACCACCTCTCCCACATAAGACCTTGATCACATATGTGCCATTATATTTCTAGTAATTCAGGTTAATCCAGGTAAAGTTTCCCAGACACGTGCAACAGCTTTAACGAGAAACGCTTTGTCTGGCCACACATGGACACAAAGTTTGTGCTCCAAAACCAGCAAGCTTTTCTCTCTCATTTTCTACAGTTATTAGTCACACTTCTATGCCTGTTTTTCTGATTGGGATTGTACATACCCTAATGGAAAGCCTCCTTCAAATGCAAAATCAGCACAGCTATTTCCTCCCACTTGACCATCTATCAGATGTTTACGGTGAACAAACAGACATGTGTTAACTCGTCGATACAGAACACATGAACAGATTACAATCAATTGCTTTGATCACCTACTTTACAATGGTGATCGTAAACTAAAAAACAATAAATACACATTTTAAACTTCCATAAGCATCTTGTAAAAATGGTAAAAACTGGTCAACATTGAGTTTGTTACTCAAACTCTGACAGTATCTGTATTTTTCCTTCCATGAACACAGTCAAATTACAGCATATTCATGCAACCTTTTAAATAGTAATATGAAATAATAATCATAACGTTTTACTTTACAGAGTAGTTCAACATCCAAAAGTGCTTAACAAACTACTATTTTTAATGTGGCTTTTACATCATAATTAAATTATACATCACTTCGTTTTTATGTTTAAATGGAGCAACTGCTGCTGAAGCTGCACCATGGGAACGGGAGTAATCCAACAATGACCAAATTAATTTAAATCCAGAAAACTCATAAAATACAGCCACCTCTAGATTCCAAGTTACACAGCGGTTGGCACAGCAGTGAGAGGACACCCACATCAAAGCTGTCAGGATAACCTTTTCTCTAATAGCCACAGAATGCCACATCTCACTGATTTGTCCATACTTCAGTACTTCTGGATGTCTCATCCTCTTACCTCACTCCAGTACCTGTCCCCCAAGCTCTTTACCTTCCTGCACTGTAAGCCTCTCAAAAGACCCCACACCCTTATACTGGAGCATCTTCCCAGCCCCATTGACTTCAACCTCACCTTGCTACAGCCAAAAACAACCCTTGACATCTAATGACTCCAACCCACTGTTCGGCTCCATCCCTGTCCAATTCCAACAGCTCTACATCTCTTTTAATCCTACTTTGACCCCCAAAAACCATGATGCTTGTGTCCCTGGAAAACAATCACCCCCAAGGGTGAGCATCCCAGCTAAAATCTGCGGCTGTGGGATTATCTGCAGGCACAGACGTGGCTTTCAACACGTGCCAACTGCAAGCTGAACAACACAACAGTCTGCTTAGCATCTTCGGGCAACTCCTGCAAATTCCTGCTTGTATTTCCACAAGTGTGATACTGCATGAATTAGGAGGCATGATTAAAAATGATAATAAAAGGGCTGAAACAATATCCTGTTCATCATTCATCAAAAGGAAGAGAAATGCCTGCCTTGGGGCTGTAATAAGACAGAAAGTGGGACAGGGAGACCAGTCCTCCCCCAGCAGGCTCTGCAGGAAACACTCCAAACATGACAAATGCAGCGTTCACCCAGCAGATGAAGTAATGACACCAGTATTTGTCCATAAAATGTAATTTAGCCAGACTACCCCAATGAAATCAGAAGCTTTAGTGCTATAAAACTAGGGTTTGGGAATATTTTTGCCTTATTAAGAAAGAAGAGAGGGACCCCTAAGCCTTCCTCTTCCTTCAGCTAAACCATCACACTGTGGCCTTTGTTTTTGGGAGCAAACTGCACAGCCTCCAGCACTGAACAATCTGCGTAATTTCTTCTCAGGTGTGTGCACCTTGCCAGAAGCCAAGTGCCAGGTGTAAAGTCCACACTCAGCCTTATCAGTACACAAAATAAAGTCTTCTTCCCTCTCGGCCTAACCAAACACCTGAGGGCAGGCATCAGCAGGGATACCTGCATGCTTGCAGCCCGTCTCATCATGCCACAGGCCGCAGGCACCTGGGTGAGGATGTCAAGCCAAAGCTTGTCCCCACGAGGAGCATCAACAACTACAAATCCAGCTGCCAGAAGCACAAGTTTGGGCTTGGTCGCAATACCTACATTTAACTCCTGCCAGGCAAGAGTGATGCAACGCACGAGGCACACGTTCAGTTCAGCTGCTGTCAGTTCTTTTCGTATGTAACCTGGCTGCTAAAAATAATCCTTTGGAAATTAAGGAACATTCTGTTGTTATGTCAAACTAATCCTGAATTTCATTTTGACAAAACAAGCCTTGGTGAAAACAAATAACAACGCATATGTTATTATGAATTCAGGAATGGCGAAGTGGAAACATGTCGTTAAAAAAAAAACACGTCCATTCCATGCTCACAGTGAGAGACTGAAAGAGCACAGGAAAACCCAAAAATAAAGCTGACTAGAAACAAAAGCGAAGGGTTTTTTTTTTTTCCTCTTGTGCCCAAACAAAAGGAAATATAAACAATGAACAAGCATCGAGAGCAAAAAGAAGATTCCATTTTAATGAGATTTTGTTTGTTTAATAACAGGCTGTAAAAAGCACGAGTAAAATTCACCCCAACGCCCTCCAAACCTCCAAGGGTTCAGAATACGAGCGCTTTTCTGCACAACCATCGGTAAAAGCACTCATACGTAGAATTTCTGGGGCACGAGGTTTAAGCTGAGAGCCATCTGAAATGCCTCTAGACCTCATTCCTTAATGATGTGAGCCAAAGGCGTGGCTAGCACACAAACTAGAAGCTCAAGGTATAGTTAAGCTTGTTGCAAAAGGACTTTTAAATATATATATGCATATTTGTGACAAGCTTTCACTTTTATAGTAAACAGCAGGGCCTTCTAACTCCACGTTCTTGGGAGATGTGTTGTGCCATGGCAGCTGCTTGTAAGACCCTGTAAATGAGGTAATGTGCAGAACTTCATCTGAAACCAAACCGAGGTTTGTTTCCCTGGATGATGACATTAAATAGGACAGAAATGGCTACCTGCACTATGCACGGTACAGACTAAGCCTTTTTTGCTGTTAAAATATAAATTCAATTAGTTACTTCCACGTTTAAGCAGAACTGCCGCTGCTGAAATTGTACTCCAACGATAATTGCAATCCAACAGTGATCTAATTATGTACGAGTCTCAGTGGCTGCATTCCCACGTTGCTTCCTACAACCCGGATTCACTACAATACAACTCATAAGTGAAAACCACAGTTTTCAAGCACTCTCCCTTAAGACTGTATGACTTAATATACGTTTAATGAGAAGGGAGTCAGTCTATTAGCAAGCTTACTATAAAACTGTGAGTTTCTACCTGCCATTAAACACAAAAGAATAGAAAGGCACTTGAGTTGCATGTAGAAAGCAGCTGATGGGCTGAACTGTACAAGGGAAAGTACATTCTTTTAATTAAGGTGTTGGGAGGAGGATTCGAGTACCAGCCTTCATTTTTTGCTCTGCCACCAGCTTCCTGTGTGACCCAGGGCAAGAAATTTCATTGCTCCACAGCTGGTTTTCACATCTATAAAACAGACAGTGACATTCCCTTCTCCCAGTCTCTGCATTTAGGTTGTAAGCAATTACTGCGTGCTGGCACGCTGCTTTGGGCAACAAATAGCTGATATTAATTGAAGCCTCTGTGTTGCACTCCAGTAAATAGCTGGAGACTGCTCCTCTTCCTTTCCAACAGCGTTTTGCATGGTCACCATTAGCCACTGATGCCATCAACACAGCTGCAGCCCTGAGTCCCTGCCTGGAAACAGGAAGGGCGAGGAGCAGGGGCCCTTGAGGGTGTCCCAAACACTTCAAGAATGACCTCGTTCAGCACAGAACATTCTGCCCAGCTTCACTGCATGGTTTCCCCCTAACGCTGTCAATGTGGACAAGTATTTGGTGTTGCACAGAGAGGCTGCCGACAAGTCACTGCTTTATTTTTCACTATTTTCTAACTCGCATTGTAAAAAATCCAGTAAGAGTGCTTTGCCAAGTTTGTAAATTCGAACAAGACCATCTGAGCAGAGTTGACTGTTTTAAAAGGGTTCTTGCAAGTAATTACAAGGTAAGAACGAGAATAATTCACACCTACATTTGCACTGAAAAACTTCTCAGCCCTGCTGGCTCCAGGCTTTTAATTGTCGAAAGAGTTCAAGGTTTGGAAAATTATTGGCATCAAGTCATACTGGATATTCCTAACTAGCATTGTGTCATTACTTGGCAGGATTTTTGCTGGGATACTTCCCAAATCTGTGACATAATCAGAGGGTTCTCCACGTTACTCCATATAGTCAGACTCTTGTGTTCATATAATGCATTACCATGTTTAATACCATTTGCTATTACTTACACTTAATCAACTCTGGAATCAGTTAAACCATGTAGGAAAAGCAATTTCAGAGGCTTTCAACTGACAGTTTTCCACACACAACCTGGCCTAAAATTATGACCTGAAGCTTGTAAGTTGTTGTCTACATTTGCAATAGCCTCTAAACAAACACCCATAACTCTCTACAGCTCTATGGGAATGGAAAACTCATATAAAGGAAAAAAAGAGAGAAAAAAGGAAAAAAAAAAAAAAATAATCCAGAAAATTAACTTCTGTAGAACCGTCTTAACTAGAAAACTGTCAAAGTTTCCCCTTCTGGCCGGTTGTAATTTACTGCTTCAACAGTTTCTTGCCCAACCTCCACAATTATCACAAGCTTTCAGCAACACAGAAATGGCTGAGCTCTCTAGCATCAATGCCCCTTTCAGCTTAAAGCCCCAGTGCAGAATCTCTTGAGAGACTCTCAGTAAATTCAACACACAGTATTAGTTATCTTAGGGTATACAATCCTGTATGTATGTTTTCAAATTAAACTAACAGCAATACCCTTTCACACACCAAAACAAATGCAAAAAGGGAGTGAAACGATGAAGCTCCACAATGCTGACTGTGATCTGCAGAAGTGCCTTTGGCTTTCCCATCTCCTAGGGCCCAAGTATCACAAAAGGGTGAACTTTCCTCCAGTGTCCTTTGGGTGCCATGAGCCGCGTACCCAGCACCCCAGGTCAGCAGTCACTTTTGAAGAACTTGACCTCACTATTTACGTTTCTGCCTCTCTATAGGAAAGGAATAGACATTTCACTAAGTGACATCATCCTTATTGCCATTCCATTCATTCACACAAGTCACTATAATTTACTGCCAGGAAAAATAAACGTCTGCACAGTATTCCTCAGTGTAAGCCATTGAAAAAGCTCAAAGGGAGAGAGGAGGTGAGAGGACTTCTGACAAATATTTGCTCAAGTGACCGCATCATCCATGAACACATTTGATAGAAAGAAATGGGTGAAGAAATTTATGGTCACCTTGAAGCACACCGGGCTGGGACTGGGGCAGCAATGAGGAAAAGGAACAGGGGAAAGAAGGGGAATTTTTGATCAGTTTCTTTTGAGCAAGGAAAAATTCCAGTATTGCAAAAGAGGCTTCTTTCCTCTTATGCCGCTTTAAGCAAAAACTAAGTTGAATCAATCTAGATTACCAAAATGATTAAGAAAATAGCTAAATAATTTCTACAGAACCTCCAAAAGTCTCCAGATGCTCATCCTGCCCCCTGTAAGGCTAGGCAGGGTGAGCAGCACACAGGGCACCATGCACTGCCTGCAGCAACAGCCACTGCTGCTGCACCCTCAGCAAATGGTGCCTAAACAAACGTTCAGGCAAAAATGGCTTTGTCAGCCACTTGGTTCACTGTATAGAGGCTGTGCTATGGCTTCAGACTGACAGCAGCCTCATCACAAAATTCCCTTCCTCCTCTCCTGCTGCACAAAGGCTAAACCTTCAGATTTGGGGGTTTCTGCAGATTGAAGTGGTCCTAAGCAATGCAAGGGATGAGCTTTTATTCATGTAAAAATAATCAACAGACAAGGAAATGAAAACTGTACTGCTCTGGCCAAATACACTGAAACTTACATTAAGATTCACTCTAAAAAACAAGTTGGGCTGCCAGTCACCAGCCAGAAATAGCTTAAAATAATAACAATTATTATTCATTTACAATTCATTTTTAGTTTCAGTACAGACTGAAATTAGTTTATTCCTAGAGCTCACAACACTCAGATGGCCCCATGAGCTGGGGAGAGCAAAGCCCACTCAGACATACCTCAGAAACAGCAGTTCAGACTTCCAAAGGTACTACTACCAAGTCCTGTCGTAACAGCCAAACAGATTATTTTGGTTAGCAACCTCTGCAGATTCAATACAACTATTCACACCCATCTGAGGCTCATCACCAAGGGTACGTCGGCACAAAATTTGTGCCAGTATTAGTTGTACCAGCAAAAATTAAGTTGTAACACTTAAAACTGCATTGGTATTTACTATTTGCTCTTTACAGTAAGCTTGTAGGTGTAGTGCAGCAACACACAATTACCAAGAGCTTCCTTGCAGATGCTACAGCTTTGTCAAGATATAGGCAGATTGGTCCTATAGACACAATGAGGACAGCTAATATATTAAGTTATGCAGGAGTTGTTTATGCAGTGAATTCTTCCAACTACCATGAAATTATCATCAAAATTAAGTAAAATCTATCAGCTTTGTTCTAAATGTTTTAATAAAGAAACCTGGCCATTAATTAACAGCATCCTCACGTGTTTGACAGAGCATTACTTACCAACAACATCGAGATGGTAAGTGTGGTTGATGGAGCCATACTGGTTTTCCACGATGCACGTGTAATTTCCTTTGTCGGACGGGACTACGCTCTCCATGATGAGACTCCAGTGCTGGTTGCGGACCTGGAGGGTTGTAAACAGAAACTGAGAACTTCCCCAGCACAGCATCCCTCTCTCCCCCTCCAAAACAACTGTTTGGCAATCTTTTGTAGTCCGTGTTCAAAATTAGCCTCCCCCGTGTTCATCAGGACTTTGAAATACTTAATTCATGCCTGATCAGGTACAGCATGGCTGCAGCAGTGGAAGCTTTCATCTACTTGGTTATAAACATACTCTCAGCCCTAATTTGAGCGCTTCAGCCTTCAGTGCACATACAGTTCTATCAGGCTTAAAACAGCAGCACCAATTAGCAGCAGTTGTCTTACCAGGCTTACCTCTCAATCTACTTCAAAATGAATTCACACCCTCCAGATATTACCCATCTGTCTCCAAACAATCATCTGATAATATTAACTACCCACGAGCAACATGGGATGCGTATGATCCCGTAACATTCAGGTCTGTGTTGTGCTCTGATAGCTCAATTACACAGCCCGCGTTTTGGAGAAACAAAGTGCAGAAGGGCAGTGCTTGGGCTGCCTCCCAGGCACACAAGGAATCACATCTAATGCTATAGGGTACCACAGCTGGAAGAAATGGTGGCACCTCTCCCCAAAAAATGCCTGAAAAGAGAACCCTCGCTGAAATAGAATATAAGGATATGCACTTATTCCACATAATCCTGGGGCGTGATGCATTAAAGGTGCTGGTTCTGCTCCCATTTGAATTCAAAAGGAGTGCTGGCAATGGTCTCACAGAAAATGGGATCCAGCCCAATACCGGAAGGATATAGAGCCATCTTGTACATATATATATTCTCTGCATCATAAATTAGGGCCCAAAATGACCTCTTGTTGGCTATCCATTACTCCCTTGTTTCAGAATTTCCCTTTGTAGCTATAACGTACAGCTTTTAAACAGCAAAGTACATGTTTTAGCAAATAGAATAAAACACGGTCTGGTACAGTAATTTTAATCATCCAAATTGAAAGTAGTAATTCAGTGCAGTACACCAGAAAAATTTATTGACCATTCAGCGGCACTTCCAGTAACTATACGTTCTTGGAAGATCATTACAACCACAGGTCTGAAACTCTGCTCCTTGCTCTGCTGTTCTGTAGGTCCTTATCCAGCAGGAAGGGGCTGCTCAGGGCTGCTGCCAACAGGGTAAGTAAAAATGCCTTCAGTTCAAAGCTTAGGAGTCCTGACTGGCCATGTGGGCTTGGAAGAGGAAATAAAATGCAGGTGATCCCCCAGCAGCTGGTGGAGGGCATGGGCGCTAACCATAGCATTGCTGGGTGTGTGATAACAAGACCTCAAGACCTCCAGCCCAAAATCACGGCCCCTCTCCCCAGCTCCCCGTTTCGGTGCTATGCATCAAAACAACATATTGGTGTTGGGTTGTTTTTCCCCCCCCCTTCCCCTCCACAGCATCAGAAGCTTAGAAATAAGTTTAACAAGATAGAAACAGCTCACTGATTGAATAAGGAGATATTAGAATACTAAGTCAGCGTTTGCTCAGAAAAAAATTACTGTAGAACACTGGTAAATCAATATTTTACTAATTTATGAGTTGTTTTGGGTGAGAC
This sequence comes from Pavo muticus, assembly GCA_016647715.1. Lineage (NCBI taxonomy): Eukaryota > Metazoa > Chordata > Aves > Galliformes > Phasianidae > Pavo > Pavo muticus. The sequence goes on from JACDJE010000443.1 coordinate 172,181, forward strand.
TTGATCAAAGTTAACTGATTTTTTTTCCCATTACATGTTACAAATTTATTAATTCAGAAGTTAAAAACTCTTGTTCTAACTATTTGATCACAAAACAGAAAGGACTGAACAGAGTTCCAGAAAAGCTATCACAAAAAAGGAAACAAGCTGTAAGTAATTAACTGATAGGAAAACACAAGAAGCTGAGTAGCATTCAATAAGAAAGTATCTTGCTTTTAGCAAGTGCATACATTACATGGAAATATTAGAAACTATTTGTGTAATTTCCCTTCTTGCAACGCCAGTAAGTAGTAATTCAGCAAATCCAATGAGTTGCGAGAGATGTTTTTATATAAAAAACTGAAGTCTCTTTAGTTTAAGCTAAACAACTGCTGTGAAAGCCCAAAGAATTTATGACAGATTATCATACTACTAGATTTATGTTGTGAATCTGGATTCAACTAGATTTGGCTTTGGCTGATTGCTTTCTGTTTACAAGTGCAGCACTGCAAAGCCCAGCTGAATGCGTCTGCCAGGGATGAGGGCAGCTTCTCCCAACAAAGACTCCCAAACCGAACCCCTCATTCCGAGTCATACAATGACTTGCGTTGGAAGATACACTAAAGCCCACCCTGTTCCAACCCCGTGCCATAGGAGCAGCTCAAGCTGGCCAGTGCCCCATCCATGGCCTTGGGCACCTCCAGGGATGGGACGCCCACAGCTCTCTGCGCAGCCTGATCACTACCAGACTGTAAAATGCCTATCTCCTGTTTATAAGCTCCCTTTAAGTACTGAAAGACCACTGAAAATCAGGTATTGAGACTTCGAGCAAATCACTGAGATGCTTTTTTGGGCAATCTTCTCCATGACATTTTCAACCAATCCCTTCAGATGGTCCCTCCAAATAATTTAATTTTTAAACTAAATCACCAATGTGAAATACACACAGCTATCTCTTAAACATAACTTGGTGGTGAGCAAACCTAACAGGGACCAAAATGCAATGGGTAAGGAGATGGTCAGAGAAATACTTTGCTTTTTGCATATGCAATAACTGCGGAGAGTTGTTTAATTTTAATAATAAAATAATCTCAGTAACTAGATGCCTGATTAAAAGTTTTCATCTAGCAAAAACCAAAAACAGTACAAATGGGTCAATATGAAATGAATTTCAAAGAAAAAAGGTCAGAAACCAAAATCCATTTCCCCACAAAATCTGCGCAGTTCAGCCAAACAAGTATTGCTCAGGGAACGAGAACAAGTACAGAATATCCACAGAAAAGCCACAGGTTTCTGTAGTTCCTAAGGAGACAGCATTCTTTCCTTTACTCCTTATGTACATGGCTGAATTTAAATGCGGAAAAGACCACTGTAGAGATGAATCTTATCAAAAGACATATGTTAAAACACACACCTGTTAATACTTAAACAGTGTCCACTGATAGAAGTGCATTTACTTTCCGGGTGGTGTATAGAAAAGTGAAGGCTGCTGTATTCTCACAGGCAGGGTTTAGAGCATTCAACTCTAAAAATATCATAAAATACCTTAAAACACACGAGCAAGAATCACTACTTAAGGAGACATTAAAAAAAGGTGCTTAGAAATTCAATAACCAATCCTCTTCTCCTTACTGCAGGTATGCTCCGAAAAACAGAAGGGTCAATTTTGAATTTCACCACCCAGAATTAGTCATGGTGGAGGAATTTCGCACTGGGAGCTATCTTGGCCAGTGCATACACCCTTCTGCTAGCCTGCCTGAATGTAAATTGACTCAAGACATTCCCCAGTCGGAGGGACAAAGTGCTACAGGCTGCTATCTGATTGAGATACAGAGCATACAAAGCAGAGATATCGTGGCTCAAAGCAGCAGGAGAGAGGTGGCTGGAGGATTACTGGAGAACTTCACTTCTTCCTTCCCTTTCTTTGTTCTTAAAGCCCCTTCCAAAAGGAAGCATTAAGTCAACTGGTCATGGAAGATATGGCCACACTTGGTTCATGCTATTCTATTTGCTCAAAGTATTTCTGTGTATGAAGATCTATGGCAGGAGCACTTTCTATGTTGCAATGCCTAGGCTTAAGACAAGAAATATTGTGGGCTGCTGTTAAAGCTGGCTGCACGTGGGCCAGTACAGGATGACTGACTCTTCTCTGAGTTTTCCTTTGCAGAAAATGCAGTACAGAGCTGTAGAGAAGACACAATTCTCCTTATTCCCCAGTCATTTTGAGCAAGCCTGCGGTGACCTCAGCCTCTCCAACAAATAAAGAACACGGAGTCCAGCAGCTCTGGAGACCTCAATCTTTAGGAGTCACCCACTGAAAACGTTTCTACCTTAAAAACACAGTTACTCAAAACACCAGAGGAATCTGGAATATACTTGGACTTGGTAAGCAAAATGACAATGATAAGTAAATGCTTCCAGATCATTTTAAAGCTGATGTATTTATGAGCCGCAGCTGCGTGCCCTCTTTTTTTTTCCTTTACACTGAAGAGATGTAAGAAGTTTTATGATTTAGAATTATAGGTATATACTTCACTTATCCAGCTGGCTTTAGAAAGAAGCATCTGTAGTTTCTTTCCAGAGCACACACGTACCTAGGAAATTGTACACATTTAATATACAGGACCAAAAATTTAATTTGCACCACTTTATGTGTGTCTACCGTAGAGTAGGAATGAGCTCACCCAGCTCTCTCACTCAAGCCAGCAGCAGCAGCAGGCATTCAGCCCTTTATAGACCACTCTTCCAAAGCAGACAGGTATCTGACAAGGCACCAACTTTCCTTCATGGTTTTCAAGCGTGATATCTGCATTTCCCCCTCATGAGGTGCAGAACGTACAAACAACATCTCAGTCTGTACTGAAATGGTTACTATTATTTTCCAAGACAGGATTAAGGGTTTTTTTTAATTGGATTTTTGTGTTGTTTTTTTAAATAAGCACTGTGAGAAAGGTGAAAACCACTGAACTGTATCCAATTCGTTAACACTCCATAGTATTATGAAAGGCAGAAGGTGCTGCCAGGTGTACACTCATAAGCAACAGCAATTTATGGTGTAAGCAAATAGATGGAAAAGTCTACTTGGATAATTAGCGTTCGCGCAGGGAGATTTTCTGGGCTTCGCTCTCTGCTAACACAAACGTTGGAAAAACTGACAATTTCTACAGTAAATCTAGTTAGAGAGGAAAGGAGGCTATGGCTTGTCCTCCTCTGCACCGGAAAACATTTTTTGTAATGAGCAGGATCTGAGTCAACAGCACACAAAGCAACACCGACGCTCGCTCCATCCAGGCACCACAAAGCTCAGCACCTGGACTATGAAGCGATGGCTGCAGGTTGCTCTGGGCTCCTCAGCAACTTAGAACCATGACACAAAGTGAGTCAAACTCAGAAACTTCTCATCTCGTACCTCATAACTCTGATATGAGGTACCGGGGCACAGTCAGAAAGCCCATAAAAGAGATTAGGGTGGCTCAGAAATCTGGCATAGGACAGGACAGTGCATGCGTGAACTCAACCTGGCATCCAAGCCTTGAGCTCCCATTCCCTGGGATAAGATGACCCCATTCTGACTTCTGACCTGACCTAGGCAGATACCTGCAGGTTAAAGGTCTGTGCACTAAGCCAGAGAACAAGCTGGCCTTCCCAAACCACTCTCATAATCAGTAACCACCAGCTTCGAATGAGACATCTAATCTGAAGCTATTTAAAATTCAAACAAACCCTTCTAAGTAATTGTTACTTTCCCTCAAATTCTGCTTCCCATTTCAGTTTCACAGACCATAAACTCTATAGAAAATAATAACTTTTGACTTCCGACCCTTCTGTTATTAAACTGCCTATAATAACCACTGAGGATGGTCATGGCTTTAACAATGCAGCTGAAAAAAAATGAAGCAAAATCTTCAGATCTTACTGCATTTTGCAGTGTCACGTCTTTAGTTGTCCAAATAAGTCTTTATAAACAAACTTCAGTTGCACTGGTATTGAATGTTAGGGAAAAAAAAATTAGAATTAAAGCTCAGTAACAGCCAAAGAAACCACCCACCCTTCCTCGGAAGAAAACAATGATTATTTTTTTGCTTCTAAATTTGATCCAAGCCCATTGAAACATTTTCTGTTGACTTCAGCAAGTTGTTGTTGTGGGGTTTTTTTTCAGCATTGGTCAAGAACAGAAATTGCAAAATAACTAAATGACATCTTACCTTATAGCCGCCAATACGATGTTCTTGTTTAAACTCTTTCCCATTTTTCAGCCATCTCATGGTTGGTGTTGGGTTTCCCATAGCTGGGCAACGAAACTTGACAGTGTTTGCTGCTGGCACTGCGTGTAACCTCTTCTCCATTTTGTCTGTGTGTGTCCAATAGGGCGCCCCTGTTGCAAGGAGAAACATCCAGAAACGTCAGTGCTTGGCACCCAACCTCCCTTTCCAGCCCCTTCCACGGATGGAAGCTGCATTTGTTTTAGTGGGGACAGTGTGTTCCAGGGAGGGTACAGGTCTGGAAATGATCTGCTGCAAGTGTTGATCAGAGTATTGCAAACAGCTCAGTCTGGAGCCTTGAATACATGATTTATGAGAAAATTCCAATAATTAACCACAGATATTCCTCACTTTGTGGATGTTGAGTAAGACAGAGGGAGCAAGTTTTCAGCAGATTCCACTGATCAGGATCCCCATTTGAGTTACTGCAAGTACTCAGCAAACCCCAGTTCTGAAGCTGGACAAAGGCAGAACTGTTCGAAGCTTCAGCCTTAATTTTCTCCCCATCTGAAGAGGGATAAGCACAGCTATCTTACCTAAAGCCTGCTAAAGCTCACAGAGCAACATGGCAAAGCCGATTGCGCTGTTGAGATGCCATTAAAATCTATCTGCAAATGGAATATATTTCCAAAAACTTAACCAAAGAGGAGCGTGGATCAGCAGAACTCAACAACAGAGTTTGTCATTTAGTGCCCACCAGCACCCACCAGCACAGAGAAGCATGGAAAATGCCTCCTTTGTCCGAAACATCAATCCTCTGTCACATACTGGAATGGCAAACACAGCACAACAGAACACACACCTACCCATCTTCTTTTATCCAATACATTTTTACCCCAAACACTCAAGATCAGCCCATGCTCTGGACACACATGCCACTTAGGCTACATTGCACAGTGCTTGCCTGGCATCGCTTTGGTTATATCCCCATTACAGCTGAAAAAAAAGTTAAGTATTCAAGATCTGCTTAACACTAGGAAACATTAATTTATTTTACAATGGCATTTTCCTGAAGCAAATCAGATTAGTGTGGAATTTTGAGGACTAGAGGGGTCCAGAAAAAGAACTCTATTTCTCTCAGCCCTGTTTCATTTCCTTCATTAGCAGCCTTACACTCCACTATAAATAAACTCTTCCGTTCCTCAAATATTTATAGCAGCTCTTACAATCAGTGTAAACTCAGAAATCCTGCTGCCCCCCTCCCTAAATAAAAATACAGCTGGATAGAAAATACAGGAATAAATCCTTTAACAACATCTCTTTCTGTATAAAGAAAACATTCCAAAAGCAAGTCTTGAAATGATGCTAAGAACGATAAGTGATTTTTTTTTTTTGCCTGAAGTGGCAATTAGAGTTAAAACTAATGAAGTAGAAAAGCAAAGCAAATTTGTGCACGTAATCAAAACAGAAAATCAGGTAACTATTGGAAATTTAACTAGCACGCTAAGAAATTGTTACGCGGACTAAAGTGAATTAGAAATGCAAGGAAAATTACTGCTAATGTTATTTGCTAAAACCAGGATCACATTAAACCAACAGAAGAGTTTAAACAAAGCCAACCAAAGGAATTACGTACTACACACAAAGACCAAATTACATTAGGTCTGTATGTGGCGAGGGCAGAATTACAGGTCGGTGCTGATATGTTACAAGGATATTTTCCCAGGATGGGTAGATACATCTCACAGGGCAACGTAAGGTGACCAATATCAGATTACAATGCCCACAAAGTCAACTGTAGCAGGTCAGATCCTCAACCACCCTAAATGGTTGTATTGCCATCTCAGCCCAGCACAAAAAAGACATGGAGCTGCTGGAAAGGGTCCAGAGGAGGCCATGAGGCTGATCAGAGGGCTGGAGAACCTCTCCTATGGAGAAAGGTTGAGGGAGCTGGGCTTGTTCAGCCTGGAGAACAGTGCAGCGTGACATCGTTGTGGCTTTCCAGCACCTAAAGGGTCTACAGGAAAAACTGGGAGGGACTCTTCAGCAGCACGTATAGTGACAGTACATGGGGTAACGACTTTAAAACAAGGTAGATTTAGGGAAGCAGTGGATGTCCCATCCCTGGAGGTATTCAAGGCCAGGCTGGATGGGGCTTCGGGCAACCTGGTAGGAGGTGTCCCTGCCCTGCAGGTGGCCTTTAAAGCCTCTCTAACCCAAACCATTAATTGATGCTATGCCCCAAATAGGCACCTCTGACTCAGAAGCTCTGTAGCAATCATTGTCGCTGCTTATCACATCCATCCCACGCACTTGCATGTGTCCAAAGCACTGATGGCTCAGGAAGCACCCATGGGCAAGCAGGAGCTCTAAGCTCAGGCTCCACAACCCCACCGAGGCAGCAATGCTCTGCAGCCTGCACCTAGCTCAATGGGAAGATCTCCGTGGGACACAACTGAGGATCAAGGCATGCGAGTAGGTCAGGATTCAACCGTCAATGAGCAGATCCTACAGCAAGGCTGCCTCACGCAGCCAAGTTTTTATAAAACTATTCCATACAAATACCAGCTTGTATTGCATTACAGTGCAGCTCATCCTATGGTTGTCTTGCATATGATTCCCTTGTTCCCACATCCTTGAAAAATCTCCTGTAAAGAAGTGCCCAGATAATCCACGTGTACAAGAAATGCCCAGGGAAGAAACACTTTACTCCATGGAAAAGGTGAGAGCAGAGAACAGGCTGGGAGGATGCTGGCAGGAATGAATTAAAGCAGCCACAGAGGGAGGGAGGGAGGGAAACTCCAGGATAGGAGCAAGAGCTGTACTTGGAAATCTTTCCCTTGCACAAGCCTCACATCAGCATACCCTGTAGAGCTCCTGAATTACAGGGGAACTCAGAAGAACATGCAGACATCACATGCTGAAACCACTGTCATAGAACACGTAGGATAGCTTGCCATTTTTCACTAGGTACCAGCAATGCATATTGGTAGCTCACCAACACATTTAAGGAAAACAAGAAAGGCAGCAATATCCACAAACTGTAACACTCACACTCCTTTTGTGGTTTCTTACAGCGATGCATGGTCTTTCTCTTCATAGAGAAACTTAACAAAACCTAAAAGCACATTTCTGCTTTTGTTTTGAGAGCAAACCCACCTTAAAACGAAGAATAATGTAGTTTACCAGCACATACCAGCATGGGCTGACCTCTTACAGACCATCTCTGTGACTTGCCACCCTGCCAACATGAACGAGGGACACATCCCTGGGAGAAGCTCCCACTAACAAACAGTGCCAGCCCCACAGGCAGCAGCAGCAAGCAGCAGGGGAAGGAGTGGGAATTCCTGATCGCTTTTAGAGCTCTCATTAGCGAAGAAAATATCCTGCTGACCCTCACTGCACTCTGCTGCAAATACATTACATCTAATCAGGCAAATCTCCTGCATGTGAAATTGAAATTAGGCAGCCCAGGGGACCACTTCAGAATTTCTTGATTTTTTTTTTTCCTCTGATTACACCTAATACAAAGAAATAGAGGAGTAGTCCATCCCAAGCCTGCCCGAGGAGCACCTTGAGCCATTCAGTGCACCTGGAATGACCACACCAAGTCACCCCGAGCTTTTCAGTGCAATTATTTGACCTTTAATTAAAAAACACTTCTAGGCAGCATCCAATTTTTGCTACTCCCTTGAGCGGGTTTCCACTCTGCAGGATCTGATGAATTTGAACCTTGCTTTATCCTTTCCGAAACTCTTCAAGGCATGAAAAGCACAGCATGTGGATTACATTTAGATACTTTTTGTTCTTAGTGCCAATTTACCATTGCTTGGCCCAAAAGAATTCGTTTAAAGGATGACAAGAAAAAAAAAAGAGGCTATAAACTTCCCATCACCTGACCAGAGTCAAAGGCAGAACAGAAGCATCCTCAGGGCTACCCCATGGTCCCCAGCAAACTACTGCTGGCAGGTCTGTGTGCAACCCGATGTCAGTGCAGCCTTCTCAAGACTGTAGGAACTCTTGAAGTTAGGGCTGCCTCTCAAAATCCCAATGATGACAAGGCAACAAGCACCAACAAAGAGCCACTACCAGTAAGAATTGATGGAGGACAGCCCTTAGCTTTATGATAGGAAGTCTAGGCCTACGCCCATGGAGATGGCCCTCTGGCACCAGGCTGAGGCACTTCACTAGGGGCAGAACTGAGCATCCTGCACAGCCATTTAATGGACAGAGAGGACTGGTTTTGCAGTGGAATCAGCCCTGCACCTTCCCTGTGAGCGTTAATCACTTCAACAAAAGCTGGAAGTAATAAAAAGCTATTCAGGATGCAGTCTGGAACAAATCTACCACATTGTTTTTTTCAGACAGTTAAGATATCTGTCAGGCTAGGAGGACACCAAATGCAGTGTGAAATCCGCTATGCATGCCTTTTACTTAAAAATACACACGGGCCAAATAGCTGAATGAATGCACACGTGTGCAACACGAGTGCCCTCGTCTCCTGAGAGCAGGCTGCTGCTCCGGCTCCTGAGGACACCTCAGTCCTCCAGGAGCAGTTGTGTTCTCGGGGCAGCCTTGAAGCACAGGCCGGATTTCCTCCTCAATCCCTCCGCCTGCATTTGAAAACCTTGGCCTCGGTAAATACATTTGTAACAGAGGCAAAGAAAAAAATCTTAAAAAGCTTAAAAGAGCTTCTAAAAGGTTTGCTTTGGGTTTAAATATGCAGGAATGAGGATGCCAAGGTTCAGCTTCCGTGGAAGGCACTGCAGCCATTTCCTGCCTCATCACATTATAATTAACATGCCAAGACAGCTGGACTTTATCAGAATTGTTTCATCAAAAAGCAACAACCTTTGAAGACCATGGCCTTTTGTTTCCATCACTAAAGGCATAACCAGGCCAATTTCCATTGCTTATCATTAATGATCACAGCTGTAATTTGCATGTAAATTATCAGTTAAATGGTTTTAGATCTGCAATGCTCAAACCCTGATTTAGAAAACACTTAAGGAGCTCCTCTGTTAAGGAGCAGCAACCAGCGACTGGTGGGATCCCGACTTCCCCAGGCTCTGCCCAGCAGCAGGAAGGTGGGAAGAGAGTTTGACCATTGCACAGCACTGCCACTCCCACAGCACTCTCAGCGTGGACTTAAACTACTCTTCAACTCCACGTTCACTTTTCAATCAGTCTTGTAACTCCATTTCTTTAATTAGATGGGGCCTTTCAAGTGCAACATAAAATCCATAAGAGTAACGGCCAAGAATGCTGATGGGAAGGCTTAGAAGGTATCAGATAGGCAAGCTTCAGTGGTTTGCAAAAGGATCAAATTGAGTCCCACCCCTAACTTTCAGACAGCTCCGAACATGCCAAATCACAACCATCTTTCAGCAAAGTTGTATTAATCCAACTGAGTTACTATGATGCAACTTTTCATTGAAAACAGGCTGTTTGCAGGAATGCAGTGCCACAATCCTTTTTCTGGCTCCCACGCTTCCTTTTGAGTGCTCATACAGCAGAAGGAAGTTTGGGCTGCACCCTGTGCCCACCTGCAGCTCACAAGGGGACCCAGCAGTCTGCAGGCACCTTGTGAAAGGCAATCTTATGAGCTCTTGTTTGGGAAATGCTCTGCTTGGGTGCCATCTACCCAGCTGGTATTACCTCTGTTCCACTCTGCATGCTCCCCACCACCTGAGAAGCCTGAAGAGTCATGCTTCAGTGGCAGCTTTCATTCCGAGCAGGGAAAGTGTGACTGACCCTGCTAAAGCACTCAGCCCATCCCCAGCAAGCAGAAGTTGTCAGCATCCTTCCACAAGCTCCCTAATAAAGACACATTCGCAGTGGCTCAAAACGATGCTGGTATTACCACAGTATCAGCAGAGTTACAGGAGATACCACAGGGTAGTTCTCCCCATTCAGTGAAAGGCAAGGAATGGCTACCACATCACCCAGCTGCCTTGAAATCAGCTCCTTGCCTTTCTCTTGCTACACGTGCTTCCCAAATCCATTTGCTCCCACTTCATCCTCAAAGTTCCTAAGCACAACCGTGTTCTGAAAATCTTGCAAGCCCCCTTCTGACAGGCACCAATAAAACTCTGATGTGTTAACAGATACAGGGATGTTTCCTAAAAGGAATTCCTCCCCACAAGCCCTTTTCAGGGGAATATTAACACTGCTCGGGTTTGGAGGTTTTGCCCATACAATTTCTTTTAAAAGCAATATCTCCTATCCAAACTCACCAATTATCTCTGCCACTGCATTCCTTTGTCCGAGCAGCCTACAGCTGCTTAACCCCGGCCACTTCAAGCTGCACCTGTGCATCAGACTGGGGTAATGCACTAACAGATGGCAGGGGCCACGCCGGCAGCTAACTGCTTATATCACTTTAAATAGCATCTAATGTTTCACAGCTTCAGAGCAGGGCAGTCATATACAACAGTAACTAACTAGGGTAGCTGAAATAAGGCGCGTGCTCCTTCATCCCAACAAGTGCTTCAAGTATTTAGTATCACTGCCAATTGCTAACATGTCCACGGAGCAAACACACTGCTGGCTACTGCTTCTGCAGCCAGCCGACATCTCTAATGGGGGACTTCTGTGTTTTTCGTGTTATTGACTTTCCAAAGCACGAGGAACAGCAAACTACCAGCCACCCAATGGGATTTTGCAATGGTGCATGGGAGCATAAGGAACCAATATGAATTTTACTTTCTTTTTTTCTTAGCGGCTGTTCTATTTAGAGCCTATTAATAGCTTTCCAAATTCTCCAAAGGGATTGAAGTTAAACATCCAGCTTGGTTTAAGACTCCTTTAACCTCATTTTCATCACGTGTAAGCAACACAAAATGTGGTTTTGGTGAGAGATTGCCTTATTTGTGACAAACCTTGAGGTCCTTTGCAGACAAAAAAAAAGCAACAACAAAACCATTGTTTCCAAATCCATTCTTTCCAGTGAGATTTCTGCCCAAGTTAAGGACTGAGGGATTTGCCTCAGAAAAACCTCTATTTCATTTTTAAGGCTTCCACACCACCACCTTTTAACAACGTGAGTTGGATCTTTGCTTCTTCTTGATTTCAGCCCAGATACAGAGAAAGCTAAGATTCTCAAAGATTAACTAGAACAGATAAAGACCAAATTTCAATTTAGGAAAACAGGAAACTTCAGAAATGCAAGCAAGAAGGGAGACAGAAAGTACAGACCAGGAAAGCGTGTTTAAAAGAATATTAGTTTATTTTTTCTTTTTGTTCCAAAAAGGAGAACCAGGAGAAACAGAAAATGGAAGAGGACAAAAGATACCACTATTTGATAGCACATGCAGTTAACAGTCGAGGAGCTCTGAAGGCAGGAGTGCAAGAAACTGGATGCTATTTTCCATGCGGAGCTTATCTTGCCAGGCACCTCCGGCAGCGTGCTGTTACTTACTCATCTGGTTGCTGTCATTCACAAAGTCCTCAGACCCATCATTGTCATCTTCATCGTCCCCAGAAGAAAGAGCATCTGCACATTAAAAATAACCAAGACTTTAAAACAGAGTATTTTATAGACAAATAAACCAATGTGCTACATCTCATACTATCTACCAAGAAGAGAAGTTATATTAGTTGTGCAGAAGCTACAGAAAAAGAAAATGCATGAATGTGTGTTCTTACAAAATTCTAACAAAACTAGCTAATAAACCTTAAACGCTACAGAAGCTTCCAAAGAGAGCTCGTTAACTCCAAAAATCTTTGGACTGAAAAAGCTTTGCTTCTCTTTGAGTCATTCAGCTGACCAGAACTGAGTGCCTTGAGAGCAATTTGTCTCTAAACAAAGCAGCGTAAAAGGATGTAGGACAGCCTTTTTCCTCCTCGGACTGGGGGGAAAAAAACCTCATATTCATTTTACTGGTTTTATCATCATCATAACAGCAACTCTGTACAATTTAAACCTGTCATAGAGGCATAAAACAGAGGGCTACTCGGCAGCTATTAGTATAGACCCCACGAAGCAGAAGTTGTATATACAAACCAATGCCATTTTAGAATCAGGACAAAGGAGAAAATACACGAAATATCTCAACTGCAGAACTCAGCTAAACTTTCTGTGCCCAACTGGACTGTTTCAAGTTACATTATTATATATCTTTATATGACATTTTACAGCTTCTACATGCAAAACCTATGTTTAGCTCACTCACCTGTAACATTTACAATGAAGTACAGAGTATCACTGTCTAGGGTCCTAATAGCAGTGCAAGCATAGAGGCCCGAATCTCTGGGTGAAGCATCTTTAATTTGTAAGTACTCCCCAATAATCACTGTCCTATTGTCGGGCCCCAAAGGGACCCCATCCTTAGTCCAACTGATCATGACGGCGTCTTTCAATTGACAGCGCAACTCAAGTGGTTCTCCTGGAAGTGCAGAGTGTACATCTGGCTGAGAGATTTGGTATTTGGTTGGCGGCTCTGCGAAGGTTGAAGGAAAGGAGGAAAAAGAAGAAAGAAGGAAAGGAGAGAATTTCCAACACAAGTCAGTGAAGGCCCTTTTTATCCACAGAAATCACGTTCAATAAAACGTTTCATCCAGATTAGCTCAGCAATCTGCCTTGTAAAACTGAATCACATGCAGATATGGATAAGCTGTATTTTCAGAAAAAATTAACCACACAGAAAGCTCATTCCCCTTTGATAGGCCCCTTGTCATGTCCTTTATCTCAGCTGCCACGGAGTCACAACCCACCCCACAGCCACACCACGCCAACCCCGGCGAGATGAGAACTGAACCTAAGGGCACAAAGAGAGCCTGGAGGAGGCAGGAAGAGCTCAAAACAAAAACTTCAGTTTCATATCACAGCTTTTGCGTCTGTAACTCAACATTTATCTGTCCTTGTCTGATTTTAGATTTAGGGTTCTTTTTAAACATGAAAAGAGCTATTTTGGAGAAAAAGAATAGCCAAGAAAACCACACTAAGCTAGTAAACATGAAGTTCTGTACACAGCCTATATGGTGCCCTTTAGTTTTCACCTTTTCCAAAGCCTCAACATTTGCTCTCTGCACTGCCAACTCTGCTCCAAGCGCAGTAACTTTTTCCTTCTTATTTTTTCCTCTTCGTTCCTTACTTTACAGCCTCCCCGAGCAGAGCACAGCAGACACCTAGAAACACAGAACTCCTGAAGGCATGGTGTACCCAGCCATTCAGAGCAAAACTGCTCATCCATCAGTTCCCTTTTGTAACTAAACACCGAGAGTGTCAAACCACAGACTTTGAAAATAGAAATCAAAAAAATCCTTGGAAAATGACATCTGCCTGTAGTTACTACAGCTGCATCATCCCCGTGGGGCAGTGGCATGGGGTGGAGGGACGCCCCCCAAGCCACCCCTATGAAGCACCCAGGCTGTACCATGCATTAGGGACTGCTTTTGTCACTGGTTTCACCTGACAGCCACAGCATCCCGCTCCCACCACCCCCCTTCCCTTGTCAAGACAGAAAAGTAAATATGGGGGAAAAAACATGAACACATTTTCTGCTTGCTCCTTTTTGGTCACGTCTCCCAGCTGGCTGCTGCTCTCATCCTGACACATGTCCTACACAGACACCAACTGTGCTCCCATGGGTACGCAAATAAATACAGCACACGCTGCTTTCTGTTTATTGGGAGTCACCTCTTTTAATATTCCCCCAGTGTCCACCCTTGCTTCTAAGAATACTGTGCCCTGAAAACCACATTCCTCCCACATGCTCATTTCTCACATCGCACCTTCAACAGAGAAGGCTGAAACAAGTGCCAGGTCTGAGCTAGCCATTAGGTGGGTGCTCAGTCGTGCTGAAGCTCTGTCAGAACCCCAACAGAACACTTGGGCATTTCAATCTTTTGTTCTACCTGAAAGCAGTGAGCCCAGTTTCTCCTCCCACTCATTCAGAAGCCACACAATTTCAGGGAGCTGGACGGTAGTTTGCCTGATGCAAAAAGAGACCAGATCCAGGGATGAGCCCCTGCAAAGCCAGCAAAGCTCCTCCCGTCTCTTCCCCTAAGGCAAGTGTGTTTTTCAGACAGCAGATGTGGCACACATCACAGCAGGGCAGTGGCTGGGAGAACCATTTCAGCAAAACCTGAGCGAAGCCGTTTATGGGCACTATAACATTTCTCAGATTTAGATTTTATAACTGGGTCTCTATGTTTCCCAGAGTGCAAAACTCCATCTCGAAGCCCACAACAAGCTACAACACAGCTTCACATTTTACAAACTCATGCGGTCTTGCCAATGCAGCCGGGAATCCATGGATCTGCAGTGCAGGTGTTTTACTGAGCGCTGCACTGGGCTGCTCGAAATGTCATTTCCAGAAGGAGCATGGGCTGTTGCTGCACATACATCTGTAACAAATACATTTGAGTATACTGGAGAATATTTGTAATACAGAATCCAGCGTCAAAATAAACTTTAAAAAAAAAAAAATAGCTGACACTGGCTTGCTAATTTACTTCGACGTTTACAAGACTTCTTTGTAAGCACTCTCCACCTGCAAAGTACATTTCTTTTACAGAGTTTACACTGTGCTGAAAACATACCGAGAGTCTCTTAAAAGGTCTTTGTTAAAGCCACCATGGGTGAGGACAGCTCAGCCCTCCCCCAGGGAGCCCTCCTCCCAGGTGCCTGAGAGGCTGTGCTGAGCAGCACCGGGACACTTGCAGGATGCTCACACGGGTTGCAAGAAAAACCATTTTCTACTTCTCATCCTTGATTTTTAAAATGACTACCCCCAATTTTACTTCAAGTCTTCCAGCACAGATCCAAATTCAAATACGGCTTTAAAAGGAAAACTAGCAGCAAAACATAAAAATAAAAGAAAATGAGGAGGTATTAAGGTATTAGAGTTCAGTAAACGCTACCCTCCTGCGTGTCTCTCATCGGAGTATCAGAGAAGATCCATCACCGAGCGTCGTCATGAAGTAATGAAGTCATGTTTGGAAATAGTGAGCTCTTTCAGGTGAGCCTTTGTGTTGCCAAACTAGAATGTAGCAGCACTTAAGACTGTCACTTTTTATAATGTTTGCCTATAAACTTTTCCAGTGTGGGTTTGAAATGGTGCCCAAATGCAAACAGAGAACAGGTGGGATTCAGAGGCATTATTAGCCTGTCCAATAGCTTCACAATGAAAATTGACGGGTTCAAACTGTTAACAAATCCCCAGCAGTGCATAAACAGCCGTACCCTGCAAAGTCAACTCCCCCAGGACACTGCACCCCTTCACAAGCCGTTTGTACAGTGCCCTAAGATTTAGGGACAAACTTGCACACTGTATAATAACCACAGCAATGCTGCCCCTGAGGATTACATGAGGATTATTTCCCCACTTGCACATCTTTTAAGCACACCAGAGAAATGAGCCAGCCTTCACTCGCACCCATCCTCAGGTGTTTGGGGCAGCGTCCTCTGCAGTTCTCCCAAACCCAAAGATCCTAAGCAAAAGAACCAGCTACGTCTCAGGCAGAAGGAGGGAGGAGATGGCCCAGCAGAGCACAAGCCGCCAAGCAAGGCTTGATGACCTGGCATCACATCTGATGACTCGATAACGCGTTTATGCTCCTCCTGCCTAAAACTGTATCCCTGAGCCATCCCCATAAACTGCTAGTCATCACCCGACACTTCATTTGGTGAGCTCTGCACAGCCCAGGATTCCTCTCTAAGGGACTTCACCTGCAAATCCTATAATTGTGGCATCAGATCACACTGCAAAGGTGCTTTAACTGATGTGAATAACACCTGCTTGTCACCCTTAAAAAACAAACAAACGAAGGCATGTGTAACATTTCTGTTGACATTCTAAAGCACTGGAGGACAAGGCAGGGAACGCTGCTTCTGCTCTTGTTTACTCCCAGCTACATCCTTATTTGTAATAGTGCTGCACGCAACATAAGCATATTGAAACTTTACAGGTGGAGCCACTGAACAGCACCCCATGGAAAACCAAGTCCCTGCTAAATAAACACACGATGGGAACTTTTTCTTCACCTGCTCACACATGGTCACAGCATGGTTCACGCCATCCAGCCATCAAATGGAGTAAATACTGCTTGTATGAAAGCCAGGACCACAATGGAGGACCGAGAACTTTCTGAAAGCCCTGTTAAATATTATTATTATGAGGTGCACAATTATATTCCAAGTCATATTTCTATTCAAGGTTGGTCACTGAAACAAGAGATTTATACTCCCTTAGATTTTAAATAATTATTAGTTGTCTTCATTTATTAAAATGTTAACAAAGAGCTGCTTATCTTAAAGCTCAAGGCATTTAGTTACTTAGTTACAGAGCCAAATAATTAAACAATCAGCTAATAGCTAACCCCAGCAAAGATTCTCACACAACTCTCCATAACACAAAAGCCTCAGATCCCATCAAGCCACTTTCGCTTCAAAAGGCTTTAGTAAATAACTAAGCACTCACTACAGCATGCCCAGAAGGGTCAACAGACCTGACCTGTCACGAATCCAAGAGGTTCATTGCAAAATTGAATGTCCCCATGGGAGATGCCAGGCTGGCAAACACTCCTCCTGCTGCTTCTCCTGCCCCACTGCTTTTCTGAGAACTGTGGAAGATCTAGCAAAGCCACTCTGGGTGAGCTACATGGAAACACTGAACTATGCCTGAAGCAGAATAGCCACAGACCCCAGTGACTTTGAGTCAAACACCAAAACTTCCTGCTCTCTGCAGGAGATAGCCTCTGGAGGCTAATGAAAGCCCAGGTATCAACAAGGTTTGCAGCCTTCTCATCTCCCTGGTACAAGCCTATGGTACAAGGTGCCAGGCTACTGTTAAGAGCAGCTCCATGTCTTCTTCTCATAGGATGATGGATAGCAAACTCAACGTACAAAAGCAATGGCCACTGGTTCAAAAATGCAGAGTGGCTCCTGCCGCTGTGACTAACTGCTGTCAGCCAACAGGGAACCAAAGTCACAAAGGCTGAGCAAGTCTCCTTACACAAAGGGGGACAACACAGTGTTTGCAATTCATCCATCTGTTTCTCCAAAGTCACTGGATTCCCTGCTGTCCTATTTGTGCCGTGTTTATGCCAGCTAGCTGCCAGCTATGCCTGGCTCTGCCTTGGCCAGGAAGTCAGGAAGTCTCTGTGCTCTGATAAAATACTTCCCTTTCAAAGCTACTCATCTTCCTTTCATAATTTTAAAACATAAAAACATCCCTTGTCATTATGAACAACACTCCAAAGAGCACAAATCATTTTTTTCTCCCTTTCACTGTTTAAAAATATTAATTGTTCAGATCTGATAGAAACTATACAGGCCTTATAGAAACCTTCACCAAATGCACAGCACCAACAAGCAGGGGATACATGTGACAGCTACAAACATTAAAAAGTGGCAGAGCCTAAGTCTTCCCTTCTTCCTTTAAAACAAGCTCCTGGGATGCCCTGTTCAAAAACATGGCAACTTCCAAAAGCATCATGCAGCAGACTCCAAAATAAACCGAGGTGTTTCTCCTGGCATCTTCTTTAACCCTATTATCCCCGCTCTATAAGGATCGAGTCATCTGATGGCTGCATGGGAGATAAAAACCAGGCAAAAGGTGGGTTGAGGTGAAGATGTGAAGTACAGAAAGAATCCTTTTGCTCTGGAAGTGAAGATTTGCAAAGTGAAGCAAGCATTGCCACGTTATACTTGCAGGGTACACCAGCAAGCATAGAGCTTCCAGCCACCCTGACCTGCTCTGGGCCTACAGCACCATGCCAATATCCTACTGAGGGTTACATATACCAAGATCATTAAGAAAAATGAAATAAAAGAATTGGCTCCAATTGAAATACTTGCCAATGTCATCACTGGTAAGGGAAAATATTACGTGGCCCTAACTTGTTTTCCTAAGCTTTGAAGACTTAGAAAAATAAATCATTCTGGTGATCAGCAGAGTTCCATCACTTGCAGATCCCCGGGCCAAGAGCAGAGATGCACCAAAAAGTTATCAATAGATGAATACATCTATCTGCTATGCATCACGTTCTGTGGCATGCCAGCAGTTTCAGAAACTGCAGCATCCCAAGGGGGATCTAACCTCAAGGGCCTGTGTCAGGCCCAGCTGGGCTGAGCTTCAGGGGCAAACTGGGCCTCAGCCCCATTCTCCCGTGGTGCCCGATGTACTCGAGTTGTTACAGCCCAGCTGCCATGGCTGCAAAGCAGTCATGCTGACACACACCCCATATCCATGTTTAAAGCAAGCAGACTGCTCCTCAGAAGCAGAAAAAAAACTGTACGTGTCCAGGCTTTGTACAGAGATTAAGATTCCTACAACTTGTAGCCTGCTTGCTCCTACCTGTCTTTATGGCTGCGATCGTTGAGTTACGGCTGCACAACCACATAACACACATCAAAAATGCCAACTATCACATGCTCGTGGGCTTGGCTCTGTGCTTCATGCTTCTGGAAGCCAAGCCAGGGAAGACATGGAGCATGCCAAGTTCAAAGTAAACAGCAGAGAGACCAGCAAGGCCACCTCCTGCTGCTGGGAACAGCCCTGTGATTTCTTCCTGTTTGTCCCAGTTCTTCACGGTCTGCTCCTTACAGGATGAAGACTTCTTTATACAATAGCCAGCGTAAGACTTGGTTCCAGACAAGGGACAAAATAAGAAGCAGTAAAACATCAGCATCGGTATGTCTTCTGCACAAAGGCTTGGTAACAAGGGAGAGAGAAATCACCCCCAAGCTTGAATCGCCACACCAAAAACCCTAAAATGATTACACTGCCTTTTAATACGTCACTGATATGATGAGAAGCTGCAGGTCATCTTCAGGATTTGAACCTTCGGTTCCATGCATCAAACTCCAAAAATTTCATTTCAAGATAAAAACTCCATTAGATGCACAAAGTAACAGAGTTCTGGGCCCTAAGCTAACTGAGAGCACTGGGAAGTACAATACGAATGTAACATATCTGTAACACAATCTCAAAAATAATTAACTACTCTTCAGAGTCATTACAGAAGAATCTTCTCATGTAATCTATTATACAATACAAAGGGGAAGGAAACGTATCACCTTTTTCCAGATTCTCAAATGAAGAATGGAAAAAAAAAGAAATTAATCTTCTATGTCATTAAGGTAAAATTCAGGAAGAGGCTGGGATCATTTGCTCGGTGTTTTTACTTTCAGCAACAGCAGAATATGAAATCTTCCTGACCATATTCTACATACAACCAAGTAGCAAAGCAATTTAACCAACTTCATTGTCCAGCTTAGTGTTAGAGTCCGCTTGGGAAAGGCTCTGTTTATTACAGACAGCCTAGGCAAAAGCTATGCGCATGTATATTTAGTTGAACAGGGTTTTACTGTTTTCCATATTTTCTTGCATCCATTCCCATCTCCAGCTTTTCGCCAGGTCCCTTATTTGCATTTCAAGAGCAGCATAAAAACAAAACAGAACACAGCATAAATCCAGACAATAAAAACACAACCCTGCTTCTTTTCCAGGTTTGCCAAAGGCTGTGCTTGGGACTATTACTTACTATTCAACATGTAAAAGTAGTAAATTACAAGCGAGAGGTTAAAAATTGCACAATTTCACCTTCGAGCACTAGTTCTGGAGGCTGAGAACATCTATTCAGATTCCCTATAAGCAAGTCAGCAGTTGTTTCTTTTGTACACGGTCCCATTTTTACTTGACTATACAAATCCTCTTTAATTTCAGCAGCTCGTCTGGAAGTCTCATCTCGCTTATTCCCCCACTCTGCCTCCGAAATTCATCTTCCCCACTTCCTAAGGTGGGATTTGGAAGAAGACGACTTTTAACTGATTGTAGTATTTAACCACCAGGCAGCAGAGCACTGCACAGTGAGGACCACGTACCTGGCAGCAAGGAGGAGCACTGAGCAAGCCCCACAGTTAAAGCCAGGCTGGAGGGCTAACCTTCCAGGTACCCCACAAAGGGTTATTCTGAACTTGCAGACACCGGGGTCACTCGTTATTGTAGCAGTCACTCCTGGGCACTGTGCCACACTAATGGAAGATGGTTCGAATGTTTCTGAATTGTTAGTAGAAGGGCTATTAGCGAGCAGCCACGCACCGCAGATTTATTACAATGCCTCCGTGCTAATCCCGCACGGCTGAAATACCTGTGCTCCCCGGGTGAGTAAACAACATCAGCTGAATCTGGGTACTTCAACACCACAGGATCTAAGCACAGCTATTTTTTTGTGATTAAACAATGCTTAACACAACCAAGCTCAGGAACTGCTCAACATTTAAACTTCTTTTTTTTTTTTCTTTAAATAATTATTAAAAACAGCTGGGTGGCCTAAAGCAGCCTTCACAATTATAAATGTTGCTTTTCTTGAAACAAATTAAACATTGCAACACAGACACTGAGCAGGGCACTTCGCAAACTGGCAGAGCTGGTTGGGTGCCCGGCTGCCCGGTCCTGCCAGCTGCTCACCTCGGCCCAGCGCACTCCTCCAGGCCATCCTGAAGAATATAGTGAACCTCATGTAGTTGTTGTTTTCCTTATATACCACGTCATTTTATTACGTGCAAGAACTGAGTCGTAGCACGGTGTTCTGATCCACTTCTATTCCACCCAACTGTGATTTAACCTCCTACAGACACGTCCTGCATAGCACAGACTGCTACAGCATGCCTGGCCGCAGCATCCAGCCCCAAATCCCATTTAAACTTGGCCACAACTTGGACAAGCCCCCTGGGAGAAAGTCCGAGGTGATAACTCCGATGTCACAGAACCCTGTTCCAAACAAAACTCATGAAAAACTAAGAGGGAGAGAAAACAGTGAAAAATAAACACAAAAAAACCCCACGATTTTCTCCTCCTCAACCAACATCTCATCCTCCCTTTCCTCCTCACCAGTCCTCCAGCACATGGCACTGCCTACCCCATTAAACCTTCCCAAACGAAGGCTGTTTCCCCTTGTACAAACAGATTTTCCCTCCCTCTCAGCTTGCGAAGCGAGGCAGCTCGAAATCAGTCAATGTCCCAAACTGATGAGCCAGTTCTTTTGTGGGGGAGGAAAAGCAATAATTACACAGAACTTGCAATGGCATGCGAGGAAGGGAATTAAAGTAGGTCACATCTCCGAGCTCCTCGGCTTCTCTGAGGTTCACCAAATGCTTTCACTACAGTAATTTTAAAAATACAATTAAAATAAAAATAGCATGGCACAGTAGAATTCTGCCAGCACTGAGCTTGCCCTTCTGTCCCTCTCCTTGATACGGATAATGTCATTTGTGAGGTGACATGCAGTGAAAGGACCGAGGCAGCACAAACTGAAATCCACAGGGCACATCTCTGTGCCAGGTGCTGGATGCTCTGAAGCAGGAAACCAGCGCTCAGTGTTCCTACAGAACAGGGGTTCACCTTACAAAGACACCAGTGATAGTTAAGAGATGGGACAGGACACACTGAAGATGTACATTACTCACTAAGTTTACCCCACAGGCTACATGCTGAGCACTGCCCTGCTCCCCACAGCTATCCCAAGCACAAATTGCCACGCTCCAACTAAAAATGCTCATATCTGACCAGGTCTGGGCAAAAAACAGGGAAGAAGGTGACACTGCTGCAACACCTCCCATCTTTTCAGACTTGCTTGGGGTTTCTGGCAAATTTTCAGCACAGATTTTGCGTTTAACTGCACTGAAATAAGCTCTCCCTTTTAGTCAAGCCAGGTGTGCTACTGCAAATAGACAAGATGCAACTTGCCTAAGTGAATGATGGTTCTTTTGAAAAAATATGGATTTATATCGCTAAAGAGCACTGCTTCCAAAAGGGAAAGTCTCTGCTTTCACTGTAAAACTTCAATCATAAGGACTCACAAAATGCTTCACAGATTAAAATCTGACAGTAAAGGGCTGCTATGTATTTTTCTCCCATTTCCATCTCTACCTAAATTTGATATTCACACTAAGAAAAAAAAAAACGGTCTTTGAACTTATTTCCTAAAAGGCAAGCAATCATTCCTGCTGAAGCTGGATATAGACATACACTCATTAAGGGCTATGCGACAGTTGTTATTGCAACACCACAATAGTCCATCATCTCATGCATACACAACCTTGCATAACCGGGGCTGTCAGCATTTCCATTGTAAACGCTGCTCTCAAAGGCTTGCAACTTGCCTGTAAAAAGTTACGATAGCCTGAAATTCACTGCACGTCCCCTGCCAAGGAACAACTATTTCAAAATTAAAAACTGTGTTGCCGTTGGAGTCGGTCAAAGGAAAAACAAAAAGAAAAAACTCAGCATGTTTGAAAACCTCCTGGCTCCAAAAAACACTGAAGGAATCAAATTCCAGAAAATCAGCCCTCCCCCCTACAAATACACACACCAAAAAACTGTGATCTTTAAATTGGCAGTTAAGTTTGAAATATCCAATTATTTGTGCTGCTTTGCAAAACAGTTGCCATGCTGACCCATTACCAGTTTGCAGCATCTACCAACACCAAACGTAAATAGCAGCCATGCCTGCAGCCCATCGGCCTACAGCTCCAGGCTGCGGTGCTGCTGATGGAAAGTGGATTTTCAACACAGAATGGACACATTAAAACCAATTAAATCTGATTACCTGTCCAATTCCCCAGAATCTCAGCTAGCAATTCCTGCACTAGGCCAAATAACTTATGGAATTGGATCTCTAAAAGGGGACCCAACCCACACTTTAATCTGTGGGGATGGCACATTCCTCCATAACGGTCTGCAATAATTGTCCTCAGATTTAACTAATCAGTTTGAAGCATTAATCACAACTTGCAGGTGTTTATCTTCCGAAAATTGCAACACTGCAAGGGAATTTTGGTTGGATGCTTTTGCTTTATTTTCCATACCTGAACCAGAGATGCATCCAGGCCTTACAGCCCACAGCATGGAGAGGGCAAGCTGCACCGAGTGGGCACGCTGCTCTGGGTGACAGCAGACATCCCACTGCCATGCAGCCTTCCTTCCATCTGCTGCACGGTCGTAGAATCATCATAGAATGGTTCCTGAGAGACACCCTGCAGGACCCCATGACCTCATCAGGTGGGGCACAACGCTTAACAAAGCACCCCCGATCAGCTCACCATGCTGTGACCACCTGCAAAGCTACCCTCCAAGCCTGCGGATAAAGCAGTGTTTACAAAAAGCTCCATACTCCTCTGGGTACCACACCAAGCGTGTTTGCATGTTGTTCAGTGTCCAGGAACTGAGGTAAAGCTCAGGTGACAAATCTTTAGTCGCTCAGGAGTCCGCCATCAGCACGCAACCCATGACAGAAGGCCTCGCTCACCTCAGCTCCTAGCAGATTCCCAAACAAGCATTCAGGGCCATTTTAAACCATGATGTTTTATTTCACAGGACACAGAATTAGGCTGTCCCATGTGGAAAGCTTAAATTAGTCCTTTGAAATTTGACCTAAATTAAAAGAACTGAAACACGTTGTTATTGCACCAGGCGAGGGCTCAGAGCGGGCACTCCAAGGCCAGCATCACTGGATGGGGAAGAAGCTAAATTAGCTGCCCAGCAGAACGATAACACACAGCCTGGGCAAGGAAAGGTCAAGGGAGAGCTTGCTATTTATCAAATTTATGTCTAAACTAATTATTCAGTTCACAAAGTAACCCTTCAAGCCATGTGTGCGGTCAAAGCCCTTTTGTAACATTGGCTGTCAAAGGCCTTCACGGGCTGGGTACACAGAAAGAGAATGGCTCCTTTATGCACGCTGAGGCAGACTCATTTCTAAATATTTAGAAGCAGAAAGTCTTTGTGCTCCCCGGGATAAAAAACATATCTGTAAACACTTGATACAAGGCAGAAATCGATTGCTGACACTCTCCAAACCAGCTCCTACAGGTCCTGCTTCTGCTTACACCACCTCAGCCTTGATCTTGCCATCACAGGATAAGAAAGAAAGCACTGCAACCAACGATAAACAGACCCAGGACCCAGCCCTTAGCGAGCATCCACGATATCAATATTGACACTATAGTTTACTATAGCTCAAGATACCCTCTTCAGCGTAAACATCTTTACACATCCGAGTAACAGCAAATGGGCACAGATCAGATCCAGAGCCCAACGCTGTATGAAAGCAGCTCAGAAAAGGGTGCTACCAAAGGGATCAGATGTACTGCAGGTAACAAAGCAAAGCACCTCAGTGCACGTGTACACACAGCTATGCAGCTGATCACCCCGAGAGATGAATGCTGCTTGTGCTAAAGCATGTATTGAACTACAGACCCTGAAAAAAGTGGTTGCAATGTCCCTAAAGTTGTGTTTAGCTAAGAGATGACTGTATGTCAACCAGGGGTTATTTATTACAGCCAAAGGAACAAAAGCCACAATCTCAATTCCTGTTAACATTGCATGCAGCTTCTTGAATATTCTGAGTCACTAAGACAATAAAGAACAACAATACAAGCACTTAGCACCAAAAAAAGACAAAATCCAGGGCATGTCCACGAAGGAAGACTAAGGAACAGATCAAAGTATGTCACAAAAGGTCACAGTCCTGGCGACCTTCTCAGCTGGTCCAAAATGTCACTGCTCTAATGACTGCTCAGTCAGCAACCCGACCAAACGCATACGTTTTTGGAGCACCTGACTGCCTCAAATTAGCTGTGACCAAAATGTTTGGCATTCACTAAATTAAAAAAATAGCAACAATAAAAGTCAGCTTTGTCTTTGAAGAGATTTTTTAAAAGAGTGTTTTGTTCTCCTTTCAGCACGGAGGGCTTGTGGGTGGCAGTGATGGAACCAATGAAGGTGATTCAGTAAAGAGTGGGTATTTTTTTTTTTAGAGAAGGGTTTAACAAAGTACATAAAAGAGGTTTTATTTCCCAAATCTCAGATATAAATCCCACACGCTTGCCTGTATTCTACAGCATAAAAGCTCTTATTATACCATTAATATTATACCATTAACTGAGAAGCTCTTTTTCCCCCGTTCTGGTCATGATTCAAGTTCTTATGTCTAAAATTATCTCATGTAAGTTAACATTCCTGCCCAGGGAAGAAGTTTTCAGTAGTTCTTAGCAATTTACACTTTCTCACCCATTGGATATTCCTCACCCACTGGATATTCCTCATGGAAGAAGCATATTTTTAAAAGAAAACTGTTAAGGCATAAATCAAAAATGTTAACCCTTCTCCCTGCAGGATTCATGCAATCACGTTCTTCCCCATTTACCCCTAAAACTAGCGGACCTCCCTATAAGCAGCTCATCTGAAACCAGAATTATCCCTGATTTTGTCACTCCCCTGAAAAGCCAAAAAGGCACCAGATGTGCAATTAACAAATCATACAGTAAGTGGTGATGAGAGTTGAGCTTTCTCAAATTCTCATGTTACCTTCAAAAGGGGAGGGGACGAATCAAAAAGGCTTCGCTATCAACAGTCTCTGTCTGTGAGAGATGACAATATTGCTATTGCATTAATTTTTTTCAGGAATGCTTGCTAGGGAGGAGGGCTCATCGTCTCTAAATAATTTTTCCCCTGCCATCAATAAAAATGTACTTGGAAGAGATTCTAGAAATGCGTTAGCTGGTGACGTCTATTTTTAGAGGCAGCGGATAGAAACAAATACGTTTTGCATGAAAGTGGATTAAATAAAAACAAGGCTGTATCCCTGGACATGGGTAGCAGGACATGTATAGGACAAATTCCCCTCAGAAAGCTTGCCTGATGAAATACGGTTTATGGGTTATTACATTGTTTTGACGGTTAACAGAAATGCAATCAGCCCTCCGAATGACGAGTAAAACTATAAGAAGGAAGCCTTGCTTTTCCCCAGGGTGTTCAGCGGGCAGAGATGATCCTACGCTCTCCATAAAATCACAATACAAGTGGCTCAGGACAACAAGAAAAGCAGCCCTTCCTTAGCTCTATAAAGAAGAACACTTTGGGAAGTTTGAGGGTGGGATGACCTACAAGAACATACCAACAGGTGCAGGCTCAAAGTAGGAGATTTTATCGGAACGTCTCTTTCAGTGCAAAGGTTCCAATTAGTTTTTGCTTTCACAGCAATAATCTCTCCTTACTGTTCAGATCTCCTCATGTGCACTTCCAGACCCTGCGATCCAGACAGCGTACTGATTGTTCTTGGACATTAACAACAATAGGGAAATTTATAGCAACCAGCCACAAACACCAATAGGGCTGTGACACCTGCCTTTGCAGAGTGCCCTGCTAAGCTAAACAATCAGGGTGCGTGATTAAAAACAACTGGCCTTTCTTTTTCCTCCCAGCTTTCTAGGTAGTTCAAATCACAGTGACGTACAGCTACCCAGCAGTGTCCTTTCTTGAGCAATACATAACAGGTACATAAGCGCAGCAGGTTTCCTTAAAGACCCATTCCTGAAAGCTTTCAGCTGTACGCTGTGATTATACAAAGCGATGACAGTCCCAAGTGAAATCACTGACACCACTGCTTGCACAAGATTAAATAAACGCATGCTTGCATGAACACAGTCCGCGTGTGAATAGGAAAAGTTGGAAAACATAATTCTTGAGGGCAAATCTGTTACTTGCCTTCTATTTACCAACGCACATAAAGCTGTAGACTTCAATTTCAGATGTTGACGTATTTAAAATTAACTCCTTTTGCAGACTTAAGTACTCTAGAATGATTTACCTTCGGGTTCCAAAGTGGCATCTTCAACAACTAAGTTAAATGACGGTCGAGCCAGGGAAAGTCCAGCCATGGTGACCACCACCAGGCAGATAAGGCAACACAAATCCCAGCTGACCATCTTTTTAGAGTAAGTTCCTGGTCCGTTTCCATATCTCCATGTGGACTTTAATCCCATCTGAGCACCTCTACAGGAGCATGGACAGAACGCAGTGCCTTCGGCCAGGGCAATCCCTCCTCACCGGGAACAGTAGTGGCTGCGGGGAGAGAGATTAAATGCTGTCAGCAAAACCATCCTACATGCAAACCAAAAAACCCCACAAAGCCCCAAACAGAGCTGAGGAGGAGGGGGGAGGAGGAGGAGGAGGATGGGAAAAATACTTTTCCAGCTTCAAATATACGTGAAAAGTGAGTGACTTTTCATTTTCTGTTAGCAGTTTCCATCATCACCCGAGGTGTAACCAAGTCCTCCTTGTTTTCACAAAATCACTTCTCAGCACGTATTTAGAGAGCTATTTTACTGACAGAAAAATATACAGTTTAAAAAATAATAAAGACGCACACATGCACAGACACATAACCTGTAATGCTGCAAAATTACCACAATTATACAAATTATATTCTTGTTATTGTTTGAAGGTTTATGTAAGTTTTTTCATTCCCTCACCGAGGCAGCTCCGCAGGCAGCTGAAGTTTCAATAATTCAGTAGTTTTCCACTATAATAACAGTTGGAAAACACTCTTTAGGCTCAGACAGCCCATAAAACCTTACTTTGCCTCAACAATTCCAGCTCTCCTGTAGGTGTACCCTCTTCCACCTCAGTTCAGTGCCTGTTAACATCGCCCATGCAGCGCCCCATGCAGGTAACAGGGTCCCATCTTCACAGAGGTACTGGTTAACTACACTGCGTTCCAGCAATTAAAAGCCATATAAACCTGGGCAGGAATTGCACACGAGACCTCCCCAGCATCATTTGCCACTCATACATGCTCAAGTGCACAGCATGCGCACACGTGCACACAAGCGTTCTCTTTTCAAAGGTCCTTATTAATACATATGTTTCAGATAGGGGGGAAAGAAGTTCATTTCATTCATTAATTTCAATAGATGGAGCTGAGTGTTTTGTTAGCACTGCCATGGGCTGATGGAAGAGAAATGAGAAACAGCACCAAAGAAACTTTAGGGGACTCCACAAGCACCACACCAAGAGCATTCTCACAGGGTGACCCAACAGCTCACCCTGACAGCTACACTGTATTCTCCCCCCAAAAAATAGAAGATGGTGCACCACTGTCAATGGATAAATCAAGCAAGCTGTTCAAATCAGCCAGTAATTCATCTCAGAAGTAATGAAACCCAACTGAAGCTTAGAGAGCACTGGTCTTGGGGAAAGAATAGCATAAAACCTCTTTTTTCCCCTCCTGCCCCCATCCTTAAATAGAGGAGGAAAAAAGAAGCCTGAGCTGCAGTACCACAGCATGCAGAACCCAGCAAAACGAACAAACCTTCTCCCTTTATGGAGCCAACCATTAAGGAGTGTATTCAGACTTCTTCAACCTCTCGTTCAGGGCTGGAACCCAACCCCAACTCCCAGCACTGCAGTGCTGTGGAGCACCCCTGGAACTCCCAGGGTCAGCAGAAGCAGATTTTAGAAGAGATCAAGTTGGGGAAAAGGTTCATACACAGCATTTCAGGTGAACCCCTGACACTTTGGGGCAAGCTT
The DNA here is from genome assembly GCA_016647715.1 of Pavo muticus. Lineage (NCBI taxonomy): Eukaryota > Metazoa > Chordata > Aves > Galliformes > Phasianidae > Pavo > Pavo muticus. The sequence continues at coordinate 200,682 of JACDJE010000443.1, forward strand.
TTCCCATCCCAGCTCAATGCTCTGCTGCTCCTTCAGAGATTGAAGCAGAGCATGACCCCACAAGTGCGCAACTGTTCCACATCCAGCAGAACCACCACCAGACCCCTTCACAGACAGTGGGGAAGAGCCCACAGAGCACCTCCCTATGAGAGGGCAATGCAGGTGTGGAGCCAAAGTTCTGTCCCCAGGACGGGTCTCAGCCTCTGACTCACAGCCCCACGGCCCCAGCTCCGCAGCTCAGTTTATCCAGCTGTAAAGCGGGTATAAATCCTAATTAACAGGCTGGAGGTAAAGCTAATTTAATTTCCATAAATCATCCTGTAAAGCCTGATTAAAGGCTATGTATATAAATGCAAAGCTTAACCATATTTTCACAAAAAGAAAACATACCAGAACGCCAGCATATATCCCAGACTCTTTTCTAAACAGCATTAATCCCTCCTACATTTCAGCAGCACAGGACTTTCAGGCTGCACTCAATGCCATTTAAAGCGTGTGCCTGGTCCTGCCCAGCACCCATCCCGAATGGCAGCCCAAGGCCACCTGACAGCAACTGCTCACCTGGAGGCGGCTGCCAACTCCCACACTGAGCATCCAACAGCAGCACGGAGGGACTCTTCCTCCTCAGGGCAACACCAAATTCAAAGCCGAGGCTCAAAAAGGTGTAGCAAAGCGACAGTCGGAGCTCTGGGCCCATCCGCAGAACCCAACTCTACAACCACAGTTCGAACGCTGCCCGTTCCCAAACCGAGCGGAGTCCAGTGAAGACAAAACGAACCCAAATTCTTTTCATAGTTTGATAGCCACAGTCGCCGGGGGACGGCTCCCTGCAAGGACCTCCTGCGCTGGGTAATTATGTACCTCTATCTCAATGTTTGGAACACAGCCCCAGCATGCTTTTTGGCCTCCACAATTCTGGCTTCCTGACTACAATACCATAATCCCTCCTGGAGTCTCAGACTCAGTGAAAGCCACACGTAGTGTTTATTTTTCCCCTTGAAAGGGAACTCTGTCTCTCCTCTCAGCCTACACTTCGGGGAGGAGTTGTCAGCCCCCAATGATTGATGGCTCTCCTTGCCACTCGCTCATCAAGTCAATTTTCACCTCGTCACATACCTGCCCAAATTTCTGTGCCAAATTGACGAGCATGGGAACGCAGACTGGTTTGGGAGCCCAACCAAATTCCTCCGAGCTCTCCTCCACTTCGAGCACACTCGCGCACAAACAAGTAGTTCTTGTTCAGCAGTGGCATTAATTAAATTCAACGCTCAGTGTTCTTTTTAATCTACTCCCATTGTTGTTTATAAGATGTTTATCACTCCCCAGGGAGAGTCCAATTTGTAGAGCATGTTAACCAAATCAATACGCTGCGCATCGGGCAGCTCTTAGCAGCGCTCTCTATTAGGCGGGGAATAGCGAAATCTGAATGAAATACGGACCTTCCCCCAATGCCAGCCTTCCCCACAACCATCCAGACACACCGAGCTCCTCGACGAGCGCTTACGTGTTTAAGTATTGACACCTATTTATACAGAGATGCAGACACACGTACGCACGCGTCTCCATCCCCGCTCAATCTCCGAGCAAATCTGAGCATCACAGCTATTAAACATTAATTCTGGAGGACTAATGGGAACCGGCTGGCAGCCTCCGTACTTTCGCATTGTTTGAACTTCTTTCATTCGCTTTCCAGGACTATCCTGTTTTTCTCAAGTCTTTTACCACTAAGAGATGAGGAGGGGGGAGAAAAAAAAAATCTGCATTTTAATTGACATTCCAGAGAGAGAGAGAAGTCCAGAGGCTGTTGATTGCTGTCTATTCAGCCCAAACAGGCTTTTCAGATGAAAATGAGTAAAGGCTAGTGGAAGATTTACAGGGATTTGGTACAAAGGAGACAATGAAGTTTTAAATGTTGATAGCGTTTCACACCGAACGCATAATGGCTCACTGTTTGAACGCGCCGTTTTGCATTTAAACCTATATATCACCGCGGATTTCTTTTTTTTTTCCCGGTGCGGGACGGGGGCGGTTCCGTGCCGCCGAGCATCGCTCCGCCGGGAGCTCCCGAGAGGGCCGCTGCCCTCAGCCCCGCTGTCACCGTCCCCGAAAGGTTTCGCCGCACCGGACGGGACCGCGGTCCGAGCCGCGGGGGGAGCGCAGCATCCCGAGCCTCCCCGTCCCGTCGGGAGCGCCGCGAGCCCTCGCCTCCTCGGGTTCGCCCCCATCTCCCCTCCCTCCCCACCCCCGGCCGTGCCATTACCTGCAGCCGGAGGACTCCGCGGGAAGGCTCCGCCGAGGCGAGGCGCCGAGCGGCGGCTCCGCGGCACGGGGGGACGAAGCGCTCCGCGGCCGCGCTCACTCGGCG